>CAIGRF010182947.1:10775-21637 GCA_903798235.1 Fraxinus ornus
TTTTTTTTTTTTGTTTATAGATGAAGAAGAAGACATTAAATTAGAATCCGATAAAGAATTAGATTAGATAAGATTTTAACTACAAGTTATCTACGTTATGTAATTATGATTTTGAAACTTATCTTTATGAAGGAATTATTAAGTAAATGCAGTATTTTATAATTTTAGATGTTTGGTATGTATTATTTGAATTGTTGAATTTTTTTACAATGATTAAAAATTTAAAATAAAAACACGCTTTTTTACGCTTAAGCTTCGTTTAGGCTCGCCTAGACTCCTAAAGCTTGAAGCTTGACCTTCACGCCTAGCCACGCTTTACGCTTTTTAGAACACTATTTGTGAATAATAGAAATCGAGGCCATGTTTGAGCCAAATTATTGTAGAATGGGAATGAAAAATATAACTGTTATTGAGGCCCACACAGAAGATAGAAAACTTGAATTTAAATGTTGGTATGATGGATAACGGTCATATTTTTCATTTTAATAAAATAATAATGTAGATCAAACGGGGGCTGAATGTTGAAGACTTGAAGTAGAATGTAGAAGTGCAAAATTAAGAAGTGAATGAAAATTATGTAGTAGTGTATAAAATGAATTGTAAAATCAAGATAATAATGTAAAAAAGTGTAGAAGAAGATTATAGAATGAATGAATGATATTTTTTATAATGATTTGTAAATTGTAGAGAATAGAGTAGAGAATGAGAGATTGATATTGATGGGAGAAAAATGTTGTAATGGGTTGGCATTTATAGGGGAAGAAAATTGAAATTGAAAAAAAAAAATAAAAAAAAAAAATATATATATATATAGGGACCGAAACGGTCACTGAAAAAATTCAGAACGGTCACTGAATTAATTTCAGTGACTTTTCTGGTCACTGAATTGACTTTTAAATTTTTTTTTTTAAACAAGCCACGAGCCTAGCCGGCTTGTGGCTCGTAAAAAAAGAGCCCATGAGCTAGTTCTTGGGCAGTATGAGCCGAGCAGGCTCGGTTCGTCTTTTGACGAGCCCGAGCGACCCGTTGCCCTCTACAGTACAAGCCGACGAGTCACTCGGCTCGATTGCCACCACTAATGGTACTTTACCACTTGTTAATTTAAAATACAATTAATTTTTTCATTCAATCTTTTTCCTCCACATCATTTTATGCAATTTGTACAATTTTTATGTACAAGTAACGTAATATTACACACCTGTCCAAGCGCATGTTGTTGAAAAGTTCCACCGAGCCCCTCCCCCAGACATTGACAACTATCACGGACAATCACACCACTAAGCTGCAGTTACTTAAAATTTGCCCTTATTTTATGGTCATTATAGAATGAAATTAGGAAAAAATTGATATTTTGAATAGTAATTTATTTTTAAAAAAATATGGAATTAAAAAGTAGGAAAAAATTTAAATTTACCTTTAAAATATTTTGTTGTATTAATGTGTAATTGAAAATAAGTATGAGAAATAAAGAGTCAAAAATGAAATGCTTTATATTCTTAAACTGCATAATTGTTACATTGAAATTTGAATAGAGCTAAGCTACATACCCCCGTGTACCCGACCCCATGCCCCCCCCCCCCTCACAATGGGGAACCCGCCTATTATTTAATTCACCTCGTGCCCCCCTCATTGTGAGGGGGGGCGGTGGGGTCAAATAGAAGGCGAGAAAAAGTGAGGACTAATCAAACTTGTTCTTTTGATTTTCTTTTTATGTTTTATATTCTACAATTTTAGAAAGTTGTTGAACGTTTAAGTGATGTAGGAGTAATTTATTAGTCGAGATGTGGACGTGAAAGAATAAAGATAATAATAAGACATTTGCTTCTAGTTCTAGTCTAGATAGAAAATAAAGAATTATGCAGAATTTTACAAGACAAATTACTCTGTATAGATCAAGGATATGTATTACTTGTCAAATTCTTTCATCTTCGCGTTTACTTTATGTTTTCTTTCTACATTTACAGCGTTTAATTCCCTCATTTATATATGATTGATTCGAATTATTTCAGATAGATAAAGAATATCCTTTTTTCTTTTAAAAAAGGTATGACGATGATTGACGAAGTCATCTCTCGTGTCCCACAAACGTATTATTTTTTGGATAAAGCCAATTGGCCAGGGTCAATAACCAGCCAAAAAACAGGGGTGCCACTTGGTGCCCCCTATAGGAGGGGGGTTGTTGGCCGGTCATTGACCCTGACCAAGAAGCAAGGTCCTTATTTTTTTGTCTCACTGTCTTCCGTGCACTTCTGGTGGTTGACAATGAAGTCAACCAGATAACTACGGCTAAACACATTACAATTAAGCTCTTGTTTAACCCATGTTAAAATTTTTATTCTCATTCTTCTACTCATTTTCAACCACGAATTCTTCAATAAAATAATATTTTCCATCACATTAATAAATTTTTCTTTTTTTTCAACCACATATTCTTCATCAATTTACTATTCCAAAATACATTCTTCCAAAATAGCAGGCACAAACACACATTAAAAATAGAATAATGATGTTGAGAGTTTTCAATGTTATGTGTAATTCTTGTTACCTAAACAAACTAAGCTTGTGATATTTGCATTAATAAACCTGGAAAATGCCCTTTTGTCCAAATCCTAAAACTTTTCTAATAAATACCCTTCTTGAGTTCTGGTATTTCACTCATTTCTATATAGATAAATGCAATGCTTAAACAATAAATTTTCTTGGTATAAGCATAATTTGTTCCAAAATGAGAAGCCGAACTCTCAAATTGCTTTGTAAGATTTCCTTCTTTAACAACAGGATAGCTACCAAAGACAACAATCTCTGTATTTTTCTCTTCTTACTAATCCTTTTGTCCTTTTCTCGTTCTGCAAATTCAAAGTCTCTGCTGCATTTGAGAAGGGGTGATTCTATATCTGTCGAAGGCGATGATTTCATCACCTCACCAGATAATACATTTACCTGTGGCTTTTATGGGATGGGAAGCAATGCTTATTGGTTTGCAATTTGGTTCACCAATTCCAAAGACAAAACTGTCGTTTGGACAGCCAACCGGGACACGCCAGTCAACAACCAGAGCTCGAGAGTAACTATGAGGGGAGATGGAACCATGGTCTTGACAGATGTTGATGGCAGAATTAAATGGCAGACAAATACAACCAATACTAATGTTGCTGCAGCTGAGCTTCTAAATACAGGCAACCTCGTTTTGAAGAATCCACAAGGCGATATTCTCTGGCAAAGTTTTGATGTTCCTACTGATACTCTTTTACCTTCTCAATTGTTGACGAAGGACAAAAGATTGATATCATCCTCAAGAAAAGGAAGCTTGAAATCAGGTTACTTCAATTTATATTTTAGTGGTGACAATGTTTTATCATTGATATCTGATAGCCCTCAAATATCTAGCATCTACTGGCCAGATCCTTATTCAGACATCTATACAAGTGGAAGAACCAACTATAATGGTAGCAGATTTGCAGTTTTAGATGATATGGGCGTGCTTTTTTCAAGTGATCATTATCAAGCCAATGCTTCTGATATAGGATTTGGGATGAAAAGAAGGTTAACAATAGACCCTGATGGGAATCTTAGAATCTATAGTTTGATTAATTCAACAGGGCTATGGATGGTTACATGGCAAGCAATTTCACAACCTTGTTACGTACATGGCGCATGTGGGAGTAACGGGCTATGTGTTTATACACCGAAACCCAAGTGTATATGTACTCCTGGGTATGAAGCAAATGATCCAAGCGACTGGAATGCTGGTTGTAAGCCTATATTCGACCAATCCCTCTTGAATTCAGAAATAAAGTTCCTGAGGCTTTCTCAGTTTGATTACTTTGGGTCGGATCTGTATTACAAGCCAAATTTTACGCTGGAAGCTTGCCAGGACCTTTGTAAAAGAGATTCCGGTTGCAAGGGATTTACCTACAGGACCTGGGGAAATGGACATTGCTATGCAAAAAGTGATCTATTTAATGGTTTTGCATCTCCAGATTTTCCTGGAGCTGTATATATTAAACTTCCCAGGAGTCTGCAAGTATCAAAACCATCAGTTTTTCATGGTTCCAGCACTATGTGTGGATCTCGTGAAGCAGAAATTCTTGTAGGTTCTCCTTCTATGTATAACATCGCCAGAAGAACAGCGAGATGGGGGTATATCTACTCATTTTGCTTGGCCCTTGGAGTAATTGAACTCCTATTTGTTGTATTAGGCTGGTGGTTTCTATTCACAAAACATGGCGTTCCAGCTTCGGTTGAAGCTGGATATCGCATGATATCAAATCAGTTCAGGAGGTTTAACTACGCTGAACTGAAGAAAGCTACCAATAACTTCAGGGAAGAGCTAGGTCGAGGAGGCTCCGGCGCCATTTATAAGGGTGTTTTGGCAGATAATAGGGTGGTGGCCGTGAAGAGACTAGGTGATGTGGTTCAAGGAGAAGACGAGTTCTGGGCAGAGATTAGAACCATAGGAAAGATCAATCACATGAATCTTGTGAGAATGTGGGGATTTTGTTCAGAACGGAGACACCGACTCTTAGTTTATGAATACGTCGTCAACATGTCACTTGACAAACATCTTTTCAACTCAAATTTTCTGGGATGGAAACAAAGATTTGCAGTGGCATTAGGTACAGCCAAAGGTTTAGCCTACCTCCACGATGAATGTCTAGAATGGGTTATCCATTGTGACGTGAAGCCAGAAAATATTCTTCTAGACAGTGAATTTCAACCCAAGATTGCAGATTTTGGGCTAGCAACGCTGTCTCGGAGAGATGGCCCTGGTTCAGAAATTTCAAGAATTCGAGGGACAAAAGGCTACATGGCTCCAGAGTGGGCACTGAACCAGCCAATCACTGCAAAAGTCGACGTCTATGGATATGGTGTTGTAATACTCGAGATGGTAAAGGGAATTAAGCTCTCAAATTGGGTGGTAGATGATGCTGACAATGACAAAATTTCTCTTAAAATTCTTGGCAGAACAGTGAAGGAAAAATCTCAGTGTGGAGACTCCTCTTGGGTAGAGAGTATAGTGGATTCAAGATTGGAAGGGAATTATAGCAGAAGACAGGCAGCAACACTCGTTCAATTAGGCCTTTCTTGTGTGGAGGAAGACCAAAGCAAGCGGCCTACTATGGCTGCAGTGGTCCAAACCCTCATGGAATGTGAAGATGAAACAGATACAAATTCCAGACAGAATGTAGTAGCTTAACCTTCCACTTTCGCTTATATGTAAATACTACTATAATAATGAATCTGTATTGTTTTAAGCTTTATTTTACTGGATACATTTACTGAGATTACAAAGCTCTCTGTAAGTTGGGATATAAAATGATAATTGTCTCCTTTTTTTTCATAACTATTTTTCTCTCAAACTCATTTTCAACTACATATTCACACAATAAGATATTTTGCACTTAAATCCAAAACTTCTTATTTAGCCTCTGTTTCGTAACCATTCTTTCAAACTTTTATTTTTCATACTCATTTTCAACCACATATTCTCACAATAATATTCTTTACGTAAATCCAAAACCTTTTCCTACTTTTTTACCACATATTCTCCAAAAATTTACTATTCAAAAACTCATTCTTCCCAAAAAAATTACTGTCAAACAGGAGCTTAATAACCATACATTCTCTAAAAAATCACTATTCAAAAAATTAATTTTCCTCAAAAAGTCTTTGAAAAGGGAGACAAACACAGGCTAAAAGTATTATCATTCTTGAAGAACATAAAATATCTAAAGATGGAATCTTAACTTTTCCAACTTGCTAGTTAAGAGTATCAAACAAGGCCTATCAAAACCCTTCATGAGCATGTGTTAATTTTTTCTAGGTAGGAATGAACAGCATACATATCCACTATCGAATCAGAAAAATCACTTATTTAATAAATTAAGTTGGTACAATTTGAAAAAAAAAAATAGTAATTCTGCATCCAATTCTCACTTTACACTCTTCTTTCTGTGTCCGTGTTTAGTACATGATGTCTTTTGCACACTAATATGATTGAATATAAATTTTGTATATGTGTCCTTCCGATAGGCTGCATTCTGTCATGGATTCTTGGTTGGCTAGTCCTATTTTGATTTCTATCTGAACTTTAGTTTATTTGAGTAATAATTTCTTTTTCTATTTTTACCAAGATAAATACGCTGAAAATTGTTATCCTGAAGATTTGTTACCTTCATCTAATACCCTCTAAACCATTCAAAAAATTGTAAGATAATATTTCTGGGAATTTGGAAAGATAGTGATTCAATAGGCTGAATAGTCTGGATTCCATGTTAAAATAGAAGAGTATCTCTTTAGATATTAATCTGTTCAAGCACATGATTCCAGAATTCACTTTCCATGAGAGATTTCAAATGATTGCAGTTCAAGACAAGACAAGATAAACTAAGCAGCGTTTTTCAGTTAACATAAAAAATTGATTTTATAGAATTTCTATGTAACAATGAATTCAGTAAGTTGCCTTTGTATTCCAAGTCACATTCAATTCAGATAGAACCATGAAGATTCTCATTCTAACATACATTTCTATGCTATTATCTTTCGGTTGAGCTTGAAATTCAGGCTCTTGGGACTTGCATACTAGCCGTTGTGTGGTTCAGGAAATGGTCTGATAAATCACCATCAAAACTTTTAGTCCAAATTATATTCAACATTGTTTCAGAAGAGTCAGCGGAGAAGGAAATGTGAAGATACATCAATGCATCACTTCCAATCACAGAATACATCGATAAGTTGTACACTTCCAAGAAATATCAGCTTGGATTGGTTAGCTTTTGTTCATTTAATAAAAGGGTCTACTGATATACAAAACTCTTCTCAGAGCAGCAAAATTGAACATTTTCTGAAGCCTCAAGGTACATCAGAAGCAAGATATTCCAATTTGTCCTAAGAAGCTTTCTGATCAGTGCAGACTCGAACATACTTCTATTAATGAGGTCTAATTTTTGGTAGAATGGTAGATGTGGATGAAAGTGGATGCTTCTGCAGGCTTGTAGCCAAGCATCCAAGCAGTCGAAATAGCAGAATCTTATATATATAGGCCAATTAGGTGAAGTTATTTTTCTACAGAATACCATTTATTCGTGGGTTAACTGGCACATGTACATAGGATGTTCTGCCAGAAAATACAAATTCATAGAGAATATATATTTTTATTTGATTTGTGATTGACTGATTGTATTATCAAATGATGTTGAATAAGTTGTTGGAAAAATCATCAAGTGTTGATGGTGTTGATGGCTGACTTTGGAGCTAATTTTGAGCGGGACCCGCTTGGCTATTTTGGAAAATGAAAGTTGATTTGTGTTCTCCTCCGTGAGTACATCGAAATCATATATTTACTTGCCAAAAATGATGCTCGGGTGAATGAGAAATTGAAGCTCAAAGTATGTCATGTGAAAGGAGTTTATGTTGGTGGAAAGGAAAAAGTTAAGCTTTGTCCCACATAGGAAATGGATGAAAGTTAAAACCACTTTATAAAGGATTGCACTTTAGAATGGTGTAATCATGTGTAGCATAGAGGCTCTCTCCACGTGCGCGCGCAGGGGGGGTGCAAATCTTGGACCGAAATTGGCTTCGGACCTTGAACTTGTGTGCGAGCGCGACCTGCGTACACGAATGTCGGACCGAAAGGAGCAAAATTGGCCCCTTAGGAGTGTCCACGTTTTGCTACATTATTTAATTTTTTCAATAGACTTTTGGTTTTCCAAAACTGTTGAAACTCCTAAAACTCCAATGTTAATTGCTATGAAATTATTGAGCAATTATTCTACAATAACTCTATATAGCCATCTCGTTTTTCCACAGTCCAGTACATGATTTTCATCTGCAAATTCATCTGTGTCCAGTCTCTGCTTTTCTGCATTTTCCATTTCGTTTCGAGTCTTTGGTGATATTTTTCAGACGCTTGTTCAGTTCGCCGGAGTAAAGTCTGTTGTGCTCAGTTGTTACGTTTACTGATTTTGTCACATAGTAGAATCTGCTACTGCGTTAAAGTTATTAAACCAACTGCGTATACAATATATATTCTGCAAATCCAGTATTCAAAATTGAAACAATATTCTTACATAAGTCTGGGTGACCTTTGTACCCAAAAGTACATACATTACTTCTCATCTCGATTGGGATGTTATGCAATTCTCTTGAGACGCCTACTTTCTGGCATATAGTTCGAGTAACATTTCCACAAGCTTTTTAACTCCGCTGGTGGCCTGGAGACAAGCTTTCCTCAGCCGTATTCTTTAATGGCATGCTCTGGGACGACTTTAAGTTTATTGGTTCTCCGTGAGTATGGAGGTCTGAACTAATGCAGTCAATTCAGCTCCATAATCAGCTGCAACATTTGGAAGCAAGTCTAACTCGCTGAAAAAGGAGAGAAAAGAGGGTAAAAAAATTAATGTATGCAACACTAGAAATCAACAAGATTTTATTGTTTTAACATTGGCAAGTACCTTTTGATGCTACTAAAAATGTACATGGGATGATTTGAGGGTTGGTCACAGGAACTGGACCAGTATGACCACAGTCGGAGCTCCTATGCTTAAATTAGTATAGAAAAAATATAAGCGCGAGATTGTAAAGTGAATAATGCGAGAAAAAGTAATCCTCTAGGATTAAAAGCTTGTTTGTGGCCTATTTGGGTCGGATTTTAATTTAAGTCAAAGTCAAACAATCAATATCAACCACATCTTTCATGAGTCCACATTTTTTCGACACACATTTCAAAAACTTCTATCACAATTCACTTAAAATCTGATTTTAATCTACACCGAACACCCTCCAAAGTATAGAAATTTTTTTAAGTGAATTTTTTTTTTCGAGAATGTATAGTTAAAAAGTAAAGAAAAGTTGTGGGTCTTATATAGAGCCCATTTGGTACCGATTAAAATTGAAAATATAGGGAGTGTTTGAGCCACATTATTTTGGAAGAATATATTCTTTAATAGTAGATTGATGGAGAATGTGTGGTTGAAAAAGAAGGAAAAATTATTCATGTGATGGAAAATATTATTTTATTGAAGAATGTGTGGTTGAAAATTAGTAGAAGAATGTGAATAAAAATTTTAATGTGTACCAAACAAGGACATAGTCGTTATTGGGTCATGTTCAAGTGAATGAAATCAACAATTTTATTTTATTGCTCATTAATCAAAGTATAGCAATGGAGTATTTATAGAGGGAAGACGACGACAAACTAAAAACAAACTAACAAACTATTCTTATTACAAAGGAGGACCTAAGCTATGTAAAATGATCAATTAGGTCCTTGAGGAATAATTTGTACATCCCCCCTCCCTTCAAGTTGGATATTGATGGATGTCCATCAAACCCAACTTGGAAAGTAAGAACTTGAATTGAGGAGATGGAAGAGACTTTGTGAACACATCTGCAGCCTGATCATTGGAAGAAATATGCTACGGATGAATGAGACCAGCCTTGTACTGATTACGAACCACGTGGCAATCGATATCAAGGTGTTTCGTGCGTTCACAGAAAACTGGATTAGCACTAATATGGAGAGCAGCTTGGTTGTCACACCAGAGAGGAATTGGAAGACTTAGGGCGATGCCAAAATCCCGAAGAAGATATGTGATCCATTGAATTTCACAAACAGTTGCAGCCATACTTCGATATTCAGCTTCTGCAGAGCTACGCGAAACTGTCTGCTGCTTCTTTGACTTCCAGGAGATAAGAGCTCCACCTAAAAAAATCAATAACCAGTCAAGGACTTCCTAGAGTCTGGGCATGAGGCCCAATCCGCATCACAATAAGCTGCAAGTTTGAAATCATTGGAGGAAGGGAAGAAAAGGCCTTTCGACATAGTCCCTTTGATATACTTCAGTAAGTGCAAAGCAGATTCCCAGTGTGATACGGTTGGTGAGTTAACAAATTGACTTAGTTGCTGAACTGCATAAGATATATCTGGTCTGGTAAGACTGAGATAGAGTAATCTGCCTACAAGCCTCCTATACTGATCAGGTTGTTGATAAGAGGCGCCATCAGCTGTAAACTTATGACCTTTTGGCAGTGGGATATCCACATGTTTTGATCCCATCAAACCAGCATCAGTGATAATGTCCATAGCGTATTTCCTTTGGTTGAGGTACAGACCTTCTGAGCAACGTGCTATTTCTATGCCCAAGAAATATTTAGCAAGTCCTAAATCTTTTATGGTAAAAGTAGTGTCAAGAAAGTGCTTGACCTTTTGAATTTCATTATCACCTGTTCCAGTGATGAGTACATCTTCCATATATACAAGAAGGGCTGTGATAGTATGATCTGAACGAAGAATGAAGAGGCAATTATCATGTGCAGACTGTGTGAAACCATACAGTTGTAAGTGCTTACAGAATTCTGAATTCCATTGACGACTAGCTTGCTTTAAACCATAAATCGATCTTTTTAGTTTATACACTTCTCCTTCATTAAGCTTTTTGTATCCTTCTGGAGGCCACAGGTAAAGCTCTTCTTCCACAAAATCGTGCAAGAATGCATTATTGATGTCCAGCTGGTATATGGGCCAATTCTTTGCAGATGAAATGGAAAAAAACATCCTGATTGTCACTGATTTCGCTACAGGTGAGAAGCTGTCAACATAATCAACACCAGCCACCTGATTATACCCCTTTGCCACTAGCCTGGCTTTACATCTGTCTAAGCTCCCATCAGGTTTCAGTTTAGCTTTATAAACCCATTTTGATCCAATAGGATTCTTTCCTTAAGGCAGTGGAACAATTTCCCAGGTCTGATTTTTTTCCAATGCTTCAATCTCATTTTCCATAGCTTGAATCCATTCAGTCTTTGTGCTGGCCTCTTTATAAGATTTTGGTTCTTAGATTGTAGATAAATTAGCCAAAAAA
>CAIGRF010182947.1:24848-41021 GCA_903798235.1 Fraxinus ornus
CTCGGGCCCAAAAAAGCTCGGCACAAAAAACTCAAGCCAAACTCGAGCTTTTTTTATTTAATTTATAACATGTAAAAACTGTACAAATTTTAAATTTTTTAAGTAAAAAATGTAGATTTGACATAAAAATAAAATAGAACCCGAGCCGGCTCGGTTCGGGCTCGGGCCGAGCCTCATTTTTTTTGGTGCTCGGGCCGAGCCTCATTTTTTTTGGTCGGGCTCGGCTCGGCTCAGCTCGTTGCCACCACTAGTTCATATTCATCATTCAGTCCCATGAGAAATTGCATAAGCCTATTTAACGAAGTCATTTCTGATACTGGCTTGGCTGAATCACAAGTGCATCCAGGTATAGGCATTAAGACGGTTAATTCATCCCACAGTCTCTTTAATTTTGTGTAATATTCTGAAATGGACATATTACCTTGTGAGATAGAACTGATTTCACGCTGGATTTGATATAGCATAGGACCATTACAAGTTCCAAATCTCTCTTCAATCTCCATCCATAATTCCCTAGTAGTGCTGGTGTATATAAATGCTTCAACAATCTCTTTAGAGATAGAGTTCAGTAGCCACGAAGTAATCATGCAGTTAACTCTCAGCCATTTTTCATAGTTCGGCGAAGTCTTCTCAGGTATTTCAACACTACCATCAATAAGCCCTAACTTCATCTTAGCTCCAAGGGCAATTTTTAAAGATCTGCTCCACGCCAAAAAATTCTTACCAGTCAAAGGCGCTGTAACTAATGTCATTCCTGGATGATCTGAGCTATGAAGGAACAACGGATCTGAAGTATTCATTTCAATCTGCCTTTCATTTCCTTGATTCGTCTGGTTATTCCCTAATTCTGCAAGAGGCAGATCTGTATTTCAATTTCTGGCCATGGCAGCTCAAATTCTGAGCTAAATCTCATTCTCCTTTAATTGATTCGTAGCTTGTAGTTTTGGAATTCCAGAATCTACTGCTCTGATACCATGTTCAAGTGAATGAAATCAACAATTTTATTTTATTGCTCATTAATCAAAGTACAGCAATTGAGTATTTATAGAGGGAAGACGACGACAAACTAAAAACAAACTAACAAACTATTCTTATTACAAAGGAGGACCTAAGCTATGTAAAATGATCAATTAGGTCCTTGAGGAATAATTTGTACAGGTCCACTCGTCTAATAAAAGTCAACAATAACGACTAGTTTTTCAATTTTAATCTCTACCAAACGGGCTCATAATGTGTGGTTAAAAATGATTTTGAGAAAAAATAATTTTAATTTTTTTTAGCCAATTGCTTTATGTCCGCACCATGGGCCTGAGAGTCTGCATTGATGTAGGATATTGGTTCAACCATTTATTCTAGTCTTAACAAGATTGTGTGTCCTTAGTAAAAACAGAATTTGGACTTTCAGAGTTTTGACTAGAACTAGGGGATTGTAGGGTTCTCGTCCACTTCTCCGTCATCCTATGGTCGGGGTGGTAGTGCGACGACAAAGGTGCTTGGTGGTCAAGGCACAAGTCATCTCACAAGGAAGAGGTTGTCTTGGACTGATTGGGTTTTTCTTCATGTTTTAAGGATAATATGTTCCATTTCCCTAAAACATCAAACATCGATTCATCACCCTGATGAATTTGGTCGGGGCAGTCTCAAATTTTAGCCTTATCGCTCTCTATTGTTTCGCTGAGCCCACCAGCTTGCAAGGGTAAACTTTTATTGCAAAAATGTGGATGAGTCTTAAACCAACTTCCAGTGCAATTGATCAATTAATTAAAGTTGCACATGGCAAATGATATTGACATACTGATTATGGGGACCATTTGCCCCCCAACTTGTCACGTATCTTGTCTTGTCATCAATATTTTTAATTGCAAAGTCGTCCCCGCCAAGCTTATTATCATCATTCTGTTGTCGCTATGTAAAGTCTACATTGTTCACAACATGCGGGTCTATCCACTTAATTCCAAAATTATCCCAATACAGTTAAGGAAGAAAGAACGAGAACCCTAGGAGAAATCGGACTGAGATGAGAGTGATCTTAAAATTAATCAGTTGATCTGCCTCAACAAATGGGCCCAGAGGTTCACGAGACAAGTCTCGAGAAGTGCAGAAATCAAGGGCAACTATTCAACCACATGGTACCATCATTTCAACAAAATTGCATTTCCACATACAGGACTCAGGAGCGGAGCCGGAGGAACCAAAAGAAAGGGTATATGTTATATGAAAATAAATATTGACATATACTGATTTACATAAATTGATAAATTTTGGTACATTAATTTTGACAACATCTTTTACAAACAATGTCAGATTTTTGACAAATAAGAGTGTGTCAGTCAAAGTGTACACTTTGTGTGTATAAATAGCTTAATCTAAAAAAAAAAAATTACAAATTCTACTAGATTGATACATAACAAAAATTGATTTTTTTTTTCTTACACTAAAAATTAAATGGGCTTGGAGTACAGCTGGGCTAAAGCAGTCTTGCCTCCCCCTCCCTACGTACGTCCACGTACAACTTTATTTATAGTCTGTTTAGTAACAATTTAATTCCAATTAAAATTGAAAATATGATCGTTATTGGATCCCACTCGTCTAATAAAAATCAACAATAACGACTAATTTTTCAATTTTAATCTGATTTTAATCCCTACCAAACAAGCTTTTAATTTTTGTTGGGGTACTTACAAAAACACCCTTAAAATTAGGGATATTTTGAAAAATCATATGAAAAATTTTTAGAAAGTAAAAAATACTGTGTAAAATGAAAAAGTGACACAATGTCACTTTTTTTATAAAAATTGTCACACAAACTCAAAAAAAGTGACAAAACTAAAAAAAAAATGACACTCTCAAAAAGTGATACAAACTCAAAAAAGTGACAAACACTAAAATAGCAACATCCATTTGTGCAGCACCAGTAATCATTTTTTTTTATCTTCTTAAAAAGTGACAAAAACTTAAAAAGTGACAAAAAACTAAAAAAAAGTGACACAATGTCACTTTTTTTAAATTGACGAGCAACTTTGACATTCCTAAATGGTATTGCATAAAATTAAGTAACAGTGTGACACTTTTTTCAAAAAGTGATAAAAATTCAAAAAGCGGCAAAATACTAATTCAGACCTTAGAATCAGTTTAATAAAGTGACAAAATACCAATCAAAACTTTGGAATCAATTCAATAAAGTGATAGAAATTTAAAAAAATGATAAAAACTCAAAAAAGTGACGAAACCCCGATTACTTGGATGAATTGTATCACTTTTTAATAAAAGTTACATTGTATTACTTTTAAATAAAAAGTTAAGTGTAATGTCACTTTTTATTTTTAAAAAAATGACATTTAATATCACTTTCACAAAAAGTGAAGTGAAATACAATGTCACTTTTATTACAAAATGATATTTGTCACTAAAAAGTGATATAAATTAAAATAAAAAAAGTAACAAACAATAAGAAAATGTGATAAAAAAAAAAAAGTGACAAACTCGAAAAAAGTAACATGAATTAAAAAAAAAGTGAAAAGTTTTTAAAAAAAATAAAAATTCAAACATTCGAAAAAGTGACAAAATTGAATACATAGATAAAATTTGTAATTAAATTTGGACAACTCATAAAAATACCCCTAAAATTAGGAGTCTTTTGAAAAATCTTATGAAAAGTATTTTGGAAGTAAAAAATATTGTGTATAATTAATTGTCAACACTTTTTAAAGTTAAGTGTCATTTTTTATTAAATGTATTTTACTTTTATTAAAAAGTAATGTTTTTCACATAAAAAAGTGATAAAAACTTCAAGAAAATGATAGAAAAAAATGACAAAAATTCAAAAGCACACTAAAAACCTTTACTTGATTTTGGGTGCTAGACTTTCTTTCCAATTACAACTAGCACCAGCAGAAAGTAGAATCATTTTCAAGTTCCAGCAGTTCTTGAATTTCCACCAGCTCTTCAAACTTCAAACTTCAAACTTCGAATAAGAATAACTGGACTAGTTTTTGTTATCTCCCTCGCACCCCTTTTCAGTAATTGTCTGTTCTAACAACGCATTACGAAATTTTCAGATTTCAAAATTTTCTCCCAGGAACTTTACAGTTTCTCAGAAAACTCTTTCAGCTAAATTTTCTATAGACTCCTGTAAAACCACTTTGTTAGGGGAAATAATAAGCAACGGAATCTTATTGAAGCTGTGTCTGAGAGAAATTCTCCCCAACCAAAATCAATTTTCCAATCAAATCAATCAGTCCCACTTGCTTAAACCATTCACGTGTGGTAGAGAATGTGAACAGAAAAAGACCATTTCATTCTCAATGTCTCAAGATTCTCTCACCTCAAATGGGCAAATTTGACAATTTTCCAGCTCCTCTACTGCAAAGCTGTCAGACCTTTTCAATTAAAAAATGCACAACGGTCCAATTTTTAATTTTGCAACGGTTGAAATTATAATACCTATTGCTATCAGACACGCCCTGAATCTGGTAGCAAGGATCTTGTTCAAAACTTTGCATAAACTAATCTATAATCATTCATGTGTTTTGTTGCTTCATATTTTGCAATCGTAAACTAATCTTGGTGAAGGGTCTTACCCTTGAAGGAATCAATTATTGCTTCCACCAAGTCTATCCTTATCATATTCCAACGTATTTGATAGAAATGCAGAAATTATCTGTTCGAATAATGCTATCTTTATCTAAGACTTATTCATAGACTTCATTTTCACCAGGCAGAGCATTGATGTTGTGAGAGAGGGTTGGGTTTTCTGGAATCAGGACTAATTTGGGTTTTGGGGGGTTTTGATTGTTTTACAACGCATTAAATACGTGCTTAAATGATTTAATTAGTTAATAGGGTATTAATCAAATTAGTTAACTTTTTTGGGTATTTGGCCTAATTTGCCCATTTTTGTTTGGGCTCTATTTTTAAAAGAATACATTTCTTTAAAATTTATTTTTAATTGTACATTCTCATAGAATAATGTTACATGTAAATTTTAATTTTTTTTTTATTTTTTAATCATATATTGTTCAAAAAATTACTATTTTAAAATATATCTTCTTTCAAAAAAATTTAATGGAATCCAAATAGGAGAGTGCGATTAATGTATGATGACTTGAACGTAGCCTTGTCAGAGACTTAAAAGTAAGATTTGATGGGCAGCCAGTCAAATGTAAAGGCTGAAAATGAGGAAGATTCTTAGTTTGAAAAGTCTTAGCGAGGAGCGGCGGTGGGGATCATATTACGTCAGCTCTCTGGCCTCATTTACCCCTCGACAATTATTATTTGAACTCTATTTTTACAGAACATTTAGGTAAGAAAATATTTTAGTTTTTAACCATACATTTCCATTAAAATCACTATTTAAAATAAAGTTTTTTAAAGAATAATGGCCAGGGGCTTAAATTGAATTGATCTTTTCAAATGAGAAAATATGGACATGATAGGATAAAATCTAGAGAAAATTATGTTGGATTAAATCAGTTCGAAATAATAAAAACTTGCACTTAGGGGGTGTTGACACACATTTTAATAGAAAAATGTGTTTTTGAATAGTGGTTGATGGAAGAATATGTGGTTAAAAAGTAAGAAATTTTTTTAGGTTTATGTGTAATATTATTTTATTGATAGAATGTGTGATTGAAATGAATAAAGAGAAAGAAAATGAGATGAGAATGAGAAAAAAAAAATGGGTGTCAAATGGGGGTTAAATCTTTTATTTTTGTATCTAATTAACCATAGTAATCAAATATTAAAGAAGGATTAATCTATGTTTACATAAATGTACTCATAGAGGTTCACATAATGTGAGTGGGGTGGGCCCACGATACTGTAGCATGAATCACACTCCACTCACATTATGTCAACCCCTGTACACATCATTTTTCTGTCGTACATACCAAAAAATTTATTATTTTTAATCACTCCTTACATACCAAATAAAGATCTAACAATTGATAGAATACGGACTGTCCACGAACTCCCCATGATCCATAGACTAGAAATAGTAATTTTATTTTTTTTTGTATTGTCATACTAATTTTTTCCATGAACATAGTATTTTTCTGTCGTACATGGTTTATTTGGTAGCTCAAAATGCAAACCCAACACATATAGTTCAAGCCCTTTATTTTATCCTCAATTTTAGGGGTGAACAAAAGTTCCGGACCGAACCGAACAGTTCTTCATATGTTAAATACCCGAACGGGTACTCGAATCGAGAATCGATGGATTTGGGTCGGGTCTCGGGTTTAGATCAAAAACCGAAGAACCGAAACTAAATAATTTGTTTATTTTTTTATTGAATTAATTAAATTATTTATTTTTTCTAAATAAATTAACAAATTAATTAAATAAATCAAATCATTTCATAATTTTAATTTTAAAGTTCAAATCATTTTAAAGCTCATTAGCCCATTTTTGGTATTTGTATGCATTGAATTAATATTATTCGACATTAGTTATTTATATATTTTTTAATTGGGCTACGTTAATTTATAAAAGTTACGAATGAAATGTCATTAGTTATATCTATGTAGTGTTGCTATAAATGTTTAAAAATTTAATTATGGTATAGAACCGAACGGAACCGAACCCGAATAGTTTCATAATTATATTTGGACCCGACAGTTCCATTCAATAAATACCCGAAAATTTTGGAACCGAATTGACCGACGATCAGCCCTACTCAATTTACTTACAATCATTGTTTTAAAAAAATCTTCTAGATTCATCTAATGGTGAAGTTGGTATTGACGTTTAATCTCGCATTCGGCTTTTTAGAATATGATATGATTTATAACAATGGTTGCAAGTTAAATTAGATTCAGCTTAAGTAACCTTCTAAACCATTTCATTGATATTATATATTATGCCTCTTCCAGCGAGGCTTCAAGCATGGTCATATGGCTGTCAAACACCAAGCGAATTTAGGCCCGCACTTCACCTCGTTCTACCTATTGACAATTTGGTCAAATCCCCATGAAAAGGTTGAGCCCCTATGTATAAGTCAAACCATCATGGACGAGGCGGGTAGATAGAGGCATTACAATAGGATCTTCGTACGAGATTTTTAATTTATGGTTGATATAATAACACACTAGATTAGACACTCTATCAAGTCAACGTGTTAAGTCTAGCCCTTTTGTGTCGGCCTAAGACGGCTAACGATAATAACATTAAATGCACAAGAGCTTAGGAATGAACGATTGATACTTATGATAAGGTGCTCAGTCACTAGTACGAGGCCGCGTGTTTCTTCATCCATTGGCTCATACTCATCTTCTTCAACTATAATAACTCACACATTGTGCGATCTAAAAGTAATGTAAGTTTAGACTCTCAGGCTATAATTTTATTTTTATATTCTCAATACACTTATTTCCCCAATGCAAACCCCTTTTTTTATTTAAGTGGCTCACATCTTAAGAATGTCACACACCTAAATATATATACTCCTACAAAGACTGACTTGACTATTAAAGTATGAGAGGCGGCCTCACCCAATTTCAGAGATTGATCACTTGCTTTAACGATTTGTCCAAGTGTGTAAGATAAAGACTTACTTAAACGTCAGAAGGCCCGAAATGGGTTAGCCATGCCATCCCAACAAAAAAATGAGGTCAATATTATTCATGTGTAATAGTTTGAACTACAATGTGTTTTACTCTCAAATTAGTCAAGTAGTGCATTTTTCATGCTAACTTCACAAATTCTAAGTTATGTGGTGTTTGATGGATATTATTGAGGAAAATAATGTATTTTAAATAATTATATGATGAGAAATATGTGGTTAAAAAGTAAGGAAAAGTTATTGATGTGATGAAAAATATTACTTTATTGAAAAATGTGTGATTGAAAACGAGTTTTAAAAAAATGTATTTGAAGAGAATGTGTGTCAAATGGGAGATTAGTTTTTTTTTTTTTTTTGTTGATAACCGTGGATGTCCGGGCCAGCTTGCGCGCACCTCGACTAATCCCACGGGGCCCTGAAGTTTACAGTCGGTACTCACCTCAGTGGCCCTGAGGGGACTCGAACTGGTGACCATTGGGCCCATCACATTAAAAATCAACATGTCTCTTTCTTTCAGTAGCTCCATCACATGCCAAGTTTCATTAGTCTCTAAAGCTCTCATTTCTCTATTACTGCTTCTTTCCACTTGGGAATTTTCAAGGCTTTCTGGATGTTTTTCGGAATTTCTGTACTATCAAAATTAGAGACAAAAGTACGAAATCCTGGGGATAAAGCATTATACGCTATGAATTTTGAGATAGGGTAAAGAGAGAGAAGTTGAAATATTCACTGATGCTGATTGGGCTGGATCAATAGAAGACATGAGATCAACTATTGGCTATTGTGCGTCCGTATGGGAAAATTTAGTGACCTGGAGAAGTAAGAAACAAAATGTTGTTGCAAGAAGTGGTGCTGAAGCAGAATTTAGAGCAGTTGCGCATGAATTTGTGAAGGACTGTCATTAAAGAAGCTCTTGAAAGAAATACAAGTTACAGTAAAACTTCCAATCAAACTCTATTGTGATAACAAGTCAGCTATCGACATTTCTCTCAATCCAGTGCAACACGATCGAATCAAACACGTAGAGGTGAATATGCACTTCATCAAGGAAAAAGTTGAAGATGAAAGTATTTGTATGACATATGTCCTTATCAAAGAACAAATTGTAGATGTCTTCTCCAAATGACTACATCACCATAATTTTGATAATTTCATCCGCAAGTTGAATATGAATAACATCTACAATTCAACTTGAGGGGGAGTGAAGAAATCCCGAAATTATTGGATTCTTGTTATTATTTGTAATGGTATAATTGATTATTAGTTAGGAAGTAGTTTTTTAATTGTTTATTTCTTTATTTGGAAGATTATATTCCTTTTTTCCTCACCCTTGTTGTATTATATATATTGGATGTTTGCCAGTATTATAAAATGAAGTCCCCAGATGACACTTGTGAATAGGACTAATGTTTCAAAATGAAGAACTCAAAATTTTATTTAGAAAGTATTCAAATTATCTTCAGAAAATAAATACACAAAATAAGAAGTGCAAAATAGTTATTGTTATCATATATATAATCTAGGGGACACACCAATGGAGTGAAGGGACAGTTTTATGGATACCCATGAAGAATGCTTAAATTTCATAAACAGGAGTATTGTTTTCAACAACCCTGTGGGGGAGATGGCCTTCTCAGGTACCCTTGGAATGCATCTGTGCTTCTGAAGTTAATCAGATGAAACCACTATATTAATTACCTTTTAGTATGACAATTTGTTATGTATTTATTGGATAAATTGAAGCAAAAATTTCAGAGTTGCAACTCTAAAGCCTAGCTGACATTGATGCTGCTAGAAAAAAATCTTGCTATTTGAATATTTCTTTGTCCAATTGTATTTGACTATTTGTGTTGGCAACATTGAAAGGGTTCAAATCAGTTTTTGATTTATTTGATGTTTACCTGTAATCTGGATCTTATTCATCTCCTCCCAAGAAATATATAATAATGTTAACAGTATATATGGATTTTTTTTTTTTCTTTTACTTTATTTAGCATCTACTGATGCCATGATCATGTTTATTTGAAGTCGTTATGAGCGCATTATTAATTTCTGCTAATCATTCACTGTAGAGAGATAGAGTCTCGGCAACTTCACAGGCAAGCAAGATGGTTGAGTCACTGAAGTTCTTACCTACTCAGGCACATTACCTTCCCTAATGCATGTGATTTTGTCATTGAAATATAATATCTGTTTTATAACTGTACTAAAAATTTGTTTACTGTGGATTTTTAGGCTCGCATCTACGAAGGGAAAGAACCGATCCAGTTCTTCGCCATATTTCAGAGCTTTATTGTCTTCAAGGTTTGGTAGAGCTACAAATGCTAGGAACATATATTCCCAGAAATTCATCTCTTGTGAAGTTATTACTTATATTACACCCAGTGCTTATCAGATGATTGATTGTTAATGTTATTATTTTCTAAATGTCACCAGGGTGGTCTCAGTGAAGGTTACAAGCAATACATATCAGAGAAGGAACTTGAAGATGATACATATAAAGAGGATGAACTTGCATTATTTCGTGTTCAAGGTAGTGGACCTGATAATATGCAAGCAATTCAAGTTGAGCCGGTAAGTTTGGCGCTCCAATTCTTTCGTCTCCCTCTTATATGGTAGATGGCTGGAAACTGCTTTTAGGCATCTCCAGTATTTCTTTGTAGCTGTATCTTGCAATTTCAGTGATTGTCAGTATTTTTGAGTTTTCAACAATTGTCCGACTGCGCATAATTTAATTCTGAATTTTATATTTTCTTGTCTTATTGGTGCGCTTCACGGTTGTCCCAGGAATGGATCTAAATAGAGCAACAGTATGTCCTGATCCTGTTGCTTTAAAAGCTGCAGTCACATGTTCTTGGTTGTCTTCTGTGAAGTAATTTACTTCTCTTCTAATGATCTCTTGGGATTGGTTGCTTGTAAGTGATGATTTGATGATGTGACGAACAGTCTGTTCCTGTTCTAAGAATTGAATCATGATGTTGATTTGGTCTGATGAATAATCTTTGGGAATTTCTTAATAGTAGAATTCATGTTTGGAGGCACATAATAGAATGGTTGCACTTAACTTTGGGACCCTTGCGAAGTGCATTTGAAGATAACTTGGGGTATTCATGTTATCTGGTGGTTCTAGACCCTTTTCAGGCTTAGGCTGAAATTCACCATTTTGTGCGATTGAGGGCTGTGAACTCTTGCATCTAAAGTAAGGTTCTACTTTGTTTTATTTTTTTCATCTCATCTCAGTAGATTAGTTTCTATAGCTCGAACCTTAAAGGTCATGGTAAAGTCTTTCCTGTTTTGGGACACTCAGTGCTGTATGTCAAGGAGATTGAATAAGATTCCGAAGATCGTCAAAGATTACGACTATTATAGATAGATTGTTTTTACCATTAATTAATATTGCAATTGATTGCTTCCATATTTAATTGTTATTTTGGTTCTATATAATGAGTAGAACCTCTCACATAGAGGGGCATCGAGTATTTTATTGAGTATATTTGACCTGGTATCAGAGCCAGTTACTTAGAATTTTTTCTCTTGTTTTCTTGGTTAGGTTTTCTCAAGGCGGGAGGAGCTTTTTTGCTCCTCCCGTCTGGTCTTCGTCAAATCAATTGTTTTTTTTTTTTTNTAATGTTTATGTAATTGATAAATAATTGCACATTGTGATATATTAAAAAAGAACATTAATAGAATTTATAGCATGGTCCTATAAATAAGCAACGCTCATAGTTTTATGAAACCTGTTTGAGATAAAATAATTGAGCAAACTCAATCACATTTATCTTCGCCTATCTACATTAAATCATAATAAATATTTGTTTTAGTACTATTATATTATATCAAATTTTGCACTTAATCATGAATTTTTTGTACATAATAAAATAATAGATAACATTACAATACAAAACTAAATAAATAAATATTTTTTATTCATTGAGTTCAATGTACCTTACCAAATACATTATTAGCATTTTTAAATTGATAATCTTCACATCCATTTTGTTTTTTTAGTTTCATTTTTTCTTAGTGACTAAAATGTAGTAGTACAAAGTATTTTGCATTTCTCATTCATTTATTATTAGATAATGAAATTCTAACAGACACAACATCAATGGCCACAAACGGAGGCTTAATTGCAATTTAATGGAAACAATAAAACTAACGGCGAAAAAAAGATTTTTCGTTAAAATAACCAATTCCGTTAAAATTTCCGTTAAAACAATAATTTCCGTTTCATAGGACTTTATATATATATAAGAAAGTTGAGTTGACAATTTCTCATTAGCAAGTAACATTTTGTTTCTTGTGCAACAACCAATGAAAAATTGCTAACTCAACATTCTGTAAAGAGAGGTGTACATGTAGCATCTAGGCTAGTCATACAATAGAAAAGTTATCCCATGTTTGGCCTCCATTCTTTAGAATATATTTTTTTCTTTTCTTATTTTCAATCACGCATTCTTCAATAAAAAAATATTACATGAAAATTCAAAATTTTTTCTTATTTTTTAACCACACATTCTCCAAAATATTACTATTCAAAACTTTTTTTTTTTTTTTTTTTAAAATCAAAATGCATTTTTAGTGGAGGCCAAATAAGGGATTAATACAAAATCGCAATTCAACTTCATTAAACAGAGGGAGAATTGTAATTTGGGTCCAAACTTTCAATATACTGTAAACTATACCCAAACATTTCATTTTTACAGCTTGGATCCCAAACCTTTTATTTCAATTGCACACGAGGGACAAATCCATTAATTGATCACAAAATTAAAAAATTGACCTATTTTGTCCAGTTAAGTGAAGGGTGAAATTATAACTTTACATTTTCTCAAACAAAATAATTAAATAAGAAAACCAACAAGAAATGAAAGAAAAGATAAATATGCACCCTACCCTTGACTTACCCGATCAAAATAGGTCATTTTTTTAATTAATGGATTTGTCTGTTTTTAATGTGCAATCCTAAACGTTTTGGGATCCCAGTTGCAAATGTGAAAGGTTGGGTATAATTTACAATAATTCGAAAAATTTGGGATCACAGCTGCAATTCTCCCTTAAACATAAAGTCACCAAAACAATTTGTCGTAACTGCAAAAGGGTGTTAAAATATATTAAACTATTATCAACAGCCGTAATGTTTGCAGCATGAAAAATTGAAGATTGAATAGGATTTCGACTTCGGTGTGTGGATTGATTTACGTAATGATGGTAATTGTTGGTATTTGACAATGAACAATTGACTAAATTATTCATTTTAGTTTTGAGATTTTAATGGTTATATTTTATTTAGATGTTCAAGTTTGTTATTTATGAGTTTAGTTTTTGGTAGATATTTAAATAAATTTCAAACGGTCCAATTTGATTTCAATCCATTGTTAAAATTTTGAAACATAAATCAAACCGCATTAATTAACAATCGCTTCATCGATTGGTCCACGTGTCATCAAATTGACGGAATCAAAATGACATTTCGTTTCATTTTTGGTTTGACGATTTTTTCCTACAACCCTACTTTAGGGATCTTATATTGACACTACAATTTTGGTTAAATTACACCATATTTTAATTACAATGAAGGTTCTCGTTCATTGTTCGTCATCACACTTATAACCCAAACTTTATTTTTAACACAATCTCGTATTCAACATTTTGTTAATTAGCATATTTTGTTCGTGATGATTGTTTCGTCCAAAGTATCCATTAGCAGTGTCGTATCTATATTTCGCGGGACATGAGACGAACTTCAGAATTTGAACTTCTAAATCATAGTAGACAATCCATTTTTTTCATTTTAAAGAGTCTTACGGAACAAAATTTATTGACTTCAATAATAAAACAACAAATAAAAATAAAATATTTAAAATATTTATGTTGTAATCAAATAACAATACGAAAATATTCTAAACGATCACTTAAATATAATTCGTTTTGCAATTTTTTAGGTAAAAATATTAATCAATTTTGTATAGTCGAGTTGTTAAACCATTTCTTTTTCAATGAGTAACATGATCAATTCATTCAATTTTTGCTGTGACATAGTTGATCAAAGATAAGTCTTGATCAATTTCAACTTGGAGAAACTTCTTTCCGTTGATGCAACTGTAACTAGTATAGTGAGCAAAATCTTGTAAGCAATGCAAATATTTGGAAAATAATCATTCATTTTCTTCAAGTAATTTAGCACATCAATTGTTCTTTTTGTTTCTCTAGGTAAATAGCACTTCAAAATTGTCAACTCCGTACATAAGTCATCACAAATAATGTCTGAATGTCCATTATGGTTCAAATACTGCTGAAGATTCTTACAAAATTTCAACAAACTGTCAACATTCATACTCTTTAATCTCCCTAATTAAAAAAAAATTCAAATGTCTCTTCATAGTTTTAAATTGTTCAAAACGAATTTGAAGTGAAGATTAAACCTGATCAATTATAAAGAGAAATAATTAACTCTAAAAGATTCTTCAACTGATTGTATTACCTCTTCATTGTCACTTTCATCGAAATGCATTTTTCTTCGAATGCTGCATTTCTCTCGAAAAACAACTTCAATTCCCATTTCACTTGTCGTTTGTTTAGCTTCATCCATGACACTAGCAAATTCAGATTTTCTGTAATTTTCGAGAAACAAATTAAGTGATTCTAAAAGTTTGATGGCTTCATCAATATTGGGTTTACAACTTGAAAGAATTTACTTACAGTATTGATATCATGCAAATGACCATGCCAAGCAAGAACTCAAAATTCTCAAGTTCATATGTTACTAAGGACTCAGCTTCACTCTTCTTTTTAAGATCTTCAACAATGTTTGCCAAGTCAAGTAAAGCATCTCTTATTCGTACACATTACTCTTTTATAGGATTGACACTTTTCACATGACTTTCCCAACGTGTTTGTGACAATGGCTTAAGTGTCAGACCTTCAACATTATCTTTAACAGTTTTCGATCATTTGTGAGAAGAAGAGAACACTATGTAGATGTGTTGTATCACTCCAATGAATGACATAGCTCTAGAACAACAATTTACCATATCACATAATACTAGATTAAGACTATGACAACCACATGGAGTATAGAAGCTCTAGGCAAAATGAAAATAATAACATCTCTACTTTGTTAACTCTCGATTTTTATTTTCATGAATTGGGATTGGGACCCAACTTGGACATTCCTTTATCTTTATGTATGGATTCAATCATAAAATGATAGCATGAAATCAAACAAAATGAATAAAATAAAGCTCTAACTGAGAAGTGACAAACCGTCAACACGTTAAATAAACCCAGGAAGATAGAACAAACTGAAGCAAAACAAAATCTACCAACATTTTGTAAATTAAAAGAACCCAAAAAAGAGTCCAATTCAAAACATACGGAGAACTACTAGTCTTGGATATAAAGAAAATCAATAAAATATTAAGCATCCATTTTTCTTGCTTGATTACTTTCTCCTTGAACTTCTGAACATGCAACAACATTGGTAATCAATCACATAAATTAACATCACATGAGATATCACATAAATTAAACTAGAATGCTGATACATTCAAGGTGGAGGCTTTGAATAGTGGTTAAGGAAATTGACATTGGATGCAACAATTTACGATTTTCTGAAAGGGAGAAATAGAAGAAAACATCACGAATTCACGGCATGTGGAGAACTACACAGCGATACTCAATGTAAAGAAAATACTTACAGACACCAGAACTAGAGATTGAGTGGAGCTTCCAATTAGAAATAAGACACAATTTTTGAACAAAATAAGATGTCTAGCTGATTGTCTCTGAACGTATACCTTCATTATGACTCTTTCTGTGTGTATTTTTAATTTTTCACCAGCTCCGACCTCAGACCTCCACTGTCGTTCTTCCGTCTAGGTTTTGCCGTTGATTTCTCAAGTTTTTGGTCTGGACTCGTCTCTCAACTCTGGAGGTTTTTGAAGGCTTGGGTTATTGAAAAAAAGAGGGAAAAATTCATATTTCATGTGTATGGTTTACACCAATTCAAAAGTCAGCTAGATACTTTAACAATTCAAAACTCAGGTATTAGGTAATTAATTAAAAATATTTATTATTTAGGTCATAATTATACAATTAATGATCTCATATACATAATTATAGGTCACAATTTATTTATTGGTCACGTATTATCAAATTAATTAGTTATTGATGATTTCGATGTTACAAATTCAAAAAATTATAAGTCACATTTAATTTCATTTGTCACATATTTTCAAAATTGTTGGTCACATATTGTCGAATTTGTAGGTCGCAATTAAATACGTGGTCACGGGTAACCAAATACTTGATCACATACCACGGCACTACCACAGCAGCAAAGAACCGCTACCACTTCCTCCTCCGCCACCGCCTTGAAGCACTACAACAAAAATAGCTTTTTACGGCATATGTTTACGGCGTGCAATTGACGCATGCCGTAAAAAACGACTTTTTACGGCATGCAAAAAATGTGTGCCGTAAATGATCAATTGCATGAAGTATTTACGGCGTTCATTTTATGCACGCCGTAAAAAAAGATTTTTTACGGCGTGCATTTTCTACAAGCCGTAATAAAGTATTTACGGCGTGCACAATGCACGCCGTAAAAA
>CAIGRF010182951.1:17504-28412 GCA_903798235.1 Fraxinus ornus
AAAATTATTAAAAAAATAAAATTATTTTATAAAAAAAGTGCAAACGAGTCCCAATTAAATTTAAAAATAAATTAAAAATTAAAAAGTGCAAACGAGTCCCAAATAAATTATTAAAAATTAAAAACTTTAAAAAAATAATTTTTTAATTTTTTAATAAGAGGGTATATTCAACATTTAACAGCTTTTTATTCAGAACTTCGATGAGAATGGATATAATCGATGATTTGCGTAATCAAATGTGTAATTAAAGATAAAAATGCTAAAAAAGAAAGGTATTGACATTTTCCGCTAAAATAGTGAAAGGAATGAATAATTTGTGTTTGATTACCCTTTTAATAATTTATTTAGGTTTCATTTGAGCATTTTTAAGAAATTTGGGACTTTGGTTGCAATTATTTTTTCTTTTTCTTTCTTATTTAAAGAAAATTGTATATTCATCATTTCACAATTTTCAATTTAAAAAATGAATGAAAATGACCTTTTACGTAATGAAATGTGGAAATAAGAGTAAAAATGTCAAAAAAATGAAAGGTCTTACATTTTACATAATAACAGTGAAAGGTGAGAACATTATAGACTAATTACCAAAATATTAAATTAATATCCTTAAAACTGATTAGAACTATAAATTCCTGGATTAACGAGTTTTCGTTAATTTTTTGAAAATTTGTCACTTTTTAAGCTTCTTAAAAAAGTGATATGATGTCACTTTTTGAACAAAAATTTGAACAAGTGACATTTACATTTTAACAAATATTATTTATGCATTTTATTAGGAGTTAATTTCAATCATTTTGTCACTTTTATATTCATTATATTGTTCATATTTGACTCCATAACCATTGAAGATGTTAATTTTATCCACATCTGCAAAACATAATACAAACAAAATAGTGTGAGAATTTTTTTTATAAAAAGTGACAGAGTATCTCGCTTTTAATTTTCAGCAAATTAACTCGTATGCAAAAAATACAAATAAAATGTTAATCATTTTATTTTTTAATGTAAATAAAAGTTTGAATTCATATACATGTTCAAATTTTCACAAACGCAAATATATGCATTTCCTAATTGATTCAAAAGAATCCAAATGAAATAAACCATGACAATTTTGGAAAAAATTGATAAAGAATGTCACTTTCAAGTTTTAGCATTTTAGTTCATATGTAAAAATACAAATAAAGTATTATATATGTTATTTTTTTATGTAAAACAAGGTTTGAATTTATATTCATGTTCAAATTTTCACAAATACATGTGTGAATCTATTTCATTGATATAAAGAAATTCGAATGAAATTCATTGCGACATTTTCAGAAAAAAGTGATGGAGAATGTCAAATATCTTGCAATCATTACTTGAGTTAATCCATTTCATATATATTAACTCAATCCAATTCATAAAAATCGAAATTCAGCATATACAAACCCAAAATCATTAATCCAAAGACAAAATGTCAAATGTATTAGAGAAAAAAAAATAATCTCAACAATATCAAATTCATTGTCATAAAGATATTTTATTTTCAATTGTTAAAAAAGTTATTTAATTAGCATTTACCATGAGAAATTAGCCTATTATTGGTTTCATTTTACAAAATAATCATGAAATCTATAAATATTATGCTTTTTAATACAATTTCATAAGTGTGAGAAAATAGATTACTAGAATTATAGGATCCATTGTAATTTTTCTCTATTCTCCATTATTTTTGAGTCAATAAAATCTATTAATTCTCCTGTCATATTCTTGTCTTCTTTTATTCTTGATCAAACAACTACTTTCTCATATAACTTCAACATTTCAATCCGATGATTGGTGTTAGAACAAGTGGTATCAAAGCCTAGGTTCAGCAGTTCCCAAAGCGTAAGGTTTGATTTGATCAAAGTTTTTATTCGTGATGGCCTCAATGAAGTATGACATTCCGCTTTTGGATCGGAGCACTAGATTTTCACGTTCTTGTCCTATCGGCCAAACTACCAAACCTACCTTGACTTCTATCATGATGCGACACTGTTGTCAAGGATGGAGTTTTTTTACTGTACTATATTCATTTGGTTATGTCTATGTGCCCTCTTTGACTCGTTATTTTGAATCGTTCCAATTTTAATTTCTTGTTAATTTTACTGATGTGTTTTGATGGCTGGAGGAGAAGTGAAAGTGAAGCTCAAAGGTTTCGGGGGCCTGCTTTGATTTAATGGTTTGATTGCCGAATTTTGAGAAGGAAAATTGAGGGTTTGAGGAATGAAATGAAAATGGACAAATGAAAATAAATGGGAAAATCTGAAATGACACTGTAATGATTGGCGATAGGCAATTGTGACACGTGTTCGGAAAAAGTGGCTCTTTTATATTGTTTAGGAAATTGGCTTATCAAAATGAGACACGATAATACAGGTTTAAAATGTCGTCAACTTTGAAGTTTTGGACCGTCGTTTTAATTATAATAATAATTATATAAAAAAGGACAATCTAGATTGAAATTTAAGAATATGCCTAACCTTGAAGTTAAGAATTGCTATTTTTATAACAATCGTGATACATGTACATTAAGTTTGATATCACGCGAGTTGACGACTTTTGTACATTAATTTAACAACACTTTTTTTAATCAATGACTATATTTTCGATACATAAGCAGAATGTCAACCTAATGCCAAGACAATAAATCTTGATCGCAACTTTCCCTTCTTATTGAAACGTAATACTCACTTCATAGGTGTCACTTTGAAGAATACTTTCATTTTCAAAAAATTCGAAGTCCTTTCTACTCTTATCTACATAGTTTTTTTTTTTTTTTTATGTCTTGAACTGTTTTAATACTGTTATGAATCTTCTTGATAGTCTGCATAGTCTATTCAATAATTTCTGGACCCAAAATCATATGCTCGCCACCTCGTCCCATTGAATTGACGATATGCATTTCCTCCATATGATGCTTCATAAGGTGCCATATCGATAGAGGTGTGATAACTATTGTTGTAAGGAAACTCAATTAAAGGTACGAACAATGTAATCCCTTTAGTCAAAAAATGCAATGACGTAATCACTCAACTGAAGAAGCTACTTGGGAGAGAAAAGTGAAAATGCGAGCAGGTACCTATGATTCTTTGAGAAGTTCCAAGGTAAATTTTGACAAAATTTGTTTTAAGGGGGTAGGTTGTTAAGTAATTATATACATGTTGCACAATCGGTGTGGAATACTAACGAGTAACAATTTTAAATATGTGTTTAAAATTAGAGTTTGATTTCAATCGAATAAAAGAAATATGTGTTTCAGAAATAGAAACTAAGTTACATGAAGTTTAAGGATGTGAGAAAAAAAAATGCACAATTTCATCTTTCTCGTGGTTCCCAAATCTCGATATTCCTTCTTTATAACAAATCGCCATAATATTATTTATACAATTAACCGGGTGACTTGTAATTTAATTTCTCGTCAAACATCATTAATTAAAATATTATAGCCAATGATTACACACTTTTCACATTTATTTTGGATTCAATCATTTAAACATGATTATGCACATTCTCCCCTTTTTCTTAAAAAAAAAAAGGTTGAACCCCAACCTTGAGGGCCCTCCACCGACCCTGTCCTGGACCATCGTGGAGGCATTCTCCCCCTTTTCTTACGAACACGGGAGGAAAAGAAAAAAGAGCGAAACTTTTTCTTGAATAAGAAAATTGCAAAAAATAAAAATAAAAAATAAAAAAATCGTTTTTTAACATTTTCTTTTTCTTTTCATAAATTAAGAAGTAAAAGCACGTGCAGAACACCTTCGTGGTCGATCTTTAGAAGTCAACCCACACAAATTTCTGTCTTCCTGATCTTCACAATCGCCTTGTCTATATACTTCTCTGGAAATTAGGTTTAATTACAGAAAAATCTGACATGGGATTTGCTTTAATCCCAATAATCCACGGAATCGTTGTTATTGAAAACCCAATTTCATTTACAAGATCACGAATTTTCAGTGTTTTCCCATAAATTCAGTCATAAAGTTTCAATCTTGATTACAATATTCTAGTCTGTTAAGAGAAAGATGGGTGGATGTTTCAGCAAGAAGAAGTACACAACCCCAGATGCCAATGGTTACAGATCAGGAAGCACAGGCCCCACAGGGTATCAAAGCCATCAAAATTATCAAAAACCATCATCTCAGTACACGCACCAGCCGCCTCAGCCCGAAAGGAACCACCAGCCGCCACCGGTGCCACGTCCGCAGCCGCAAGCTCAATCTCGGGCACCGATTCCAGCTCCCCAACACCATAGCCCTGTTCAAAGATTAGAACCCAATAACATTTTAGGTAAGCCCTTTGAGGATATAAGGTCAAACTACAAACTTGGCAGAGAATTGGGGAAGGGTCAGTTTGGGGTAACTTACCTTTGTACTGAGAATGCAACTGGGCACACATATGCCTGTAAGTCAATACTGAAGAGGAAGCTTGTGAGTAAGAATGATAAGGAGGATATGAAGAGGGAAGTTCATATTATGCAGCACTTGAGTGGGCAGCCGAACATCGTGGAATTTAAGGGTGCTTATGAGGACAGGCAGTCTGTGCACGTTTTGATGGAGCTTTGTGCCGGTGGGGAGCTCTTTGACAGGATTATTGCTCAGGGGCATTATTCTGAAAGAGCTGCCGCTGACCTCTGTAGACAGATTGTGAATGTTGTTCACCATTGCCATTTTATGGGGGTGATACATAGGGATCTCAAGCCGGAGAATTTCTTGCTTGCAAGTAAGGACGAGAAAGCAATGTTGAAGGCAACTGATTTTGGGCTCAGTGTCTTTATTGAAGAAGGTATGTTTCTGGCTTCTACCGTTCCCATTTATAGTTCTATAATCTAATGATAATTCATCTAAGTATTACAATTTAGCTAAGTTTAAATGTATTTTCACATGAATAACAAACTTTTTTGTTAGTATTTGTTATAATTCTTTCAATGTTTGGTGATCTAAGATCCAACAATAACATATTTATTTTTGGGGTTGAATAGAATTCTAATATTGTTTAACAATTCTTTCACCAATACCTATAGACATTTCACCACTCCAGTGCAATTTTCTCCACTTCGAAAATGACAAAAGAATGGAAGATGCTTCAAGGTTCTTCTGCATCACAAGACTCTGCTTTGCAAATATGGGAATGGCTCACTTAAGTAGTACAAATTAAAACCTCAATTCTATAACTCATTTAGCAGCTTATTTCAAAAAAAAGTTGAGATGTTTTCTCATTCACTTATAGACATACTGTGTCTTCTAAGTTTTTGTATTAGTTAATAGGTATTAAGTACTTGTTTAACTCACATAAGTTGTTTTGCTCAAACTGGTGTAAGTGTGGTATTTGGCAGCTGGCCATCGATTCAAACTATTTGCAGATTCTGGTGGAAGTTCCTCAGGGAAATTTTGATTGTGAAATGGACCTGCTAGCTCCAAGAACTGAGAATGATATACATGTTATTAAAGAATTTTTACTAATTTATCGTTAATAAGTGCAAATGGTAGTTTCCATTTTAAAGATAATTAAAAAGTGTGGCCCCCATTTTACCACAGTGTGTCTACATTGTGATGTCCTTTATATGTGTGCACTTTTGCAATTTAACCAATTTGTTTCTCACATTTTATATTTTCATGTTCATTTCACTTATCCACATTTATTTTTCTTGTAATTTGCATAAAAAATAACAATTCCTTATTTTTAAAATCACAGGGAAGGTGTATCGTGATATAGTTGGTAGTGCATACTATGTAGCTCCTGAAGTTCTACGTCGAAGCTATGGGAAGGAAATTGATATATGGAGTGCAGGTGTTATTTTGTACATCCTTCTCAGTGGCGTGCCTCCATTTTGGGCTGGTAAGATAAATGTAGCAATTCCATACAATGTTCATCTTCATCTATAACTGTCTTTTACCTTAACATATTTGGCCAAGCTTAAAATTTACTTTTGAATAACTCTTTTGGCCAAACACGTTTCAGTTTTTTTACTTTTTTTTGAACTTTTTAATAAAAAAATTAATTTTCTAAAAGTAATCTCACACTTGCTTCTGCAGAAGTACTTTTACTTTTTTTAGGTTTAGCTGAAGATTCTCTTAGAAGAAGGACAAAGTAAAAGTTTTCAACATGTTTCATGTAATTTTGTTGCAGAAACTGAAAAGGGGATATTTGATGCTATACTGAAAGAAGAAATTGACTTTGAAAGCGATCCATGGCCCTCAATATCAAACAGTGCGAAAGACCTTGTTCGCAAAATGCTGACAAAGGATCCAAAGAAAAGGATTACTTCTGTACAAGTACTGGGTAAAGTCCCCTTCTTCCTTTTATATAAATTTGAGTCAATTCCTCACATCTTTATGCTCGTCTTTTGAACACGAAGACAGATTTTCTTTTCTGACTTATATCGTGCGTACCTTGTCAACTTTTCCAATCACATAGAGATATAAATTTTCTTACAATTACCATTATCTTTGTCTTTGCTGTTATTAGTTTACCCAAACTTAGGAAATTGGCTTGGTTGAGTGCTGTTATAAGAGATGCTAACTAGAAAAGTAACTGAAATGGAAAGAATGATGGTCATTTATGAGTTATCCTCGATATCTCAGCGAGCAGTTGAATTTTGGTTAAAACATGAGGCTAATATCTATTCCAACGAAAACTTAAATGAAAAAGTAATTACCCGAGAACTAGATGAGAAATTGGGGCCAATATAAGTTGATTCGTGTCAAGGGCCAACTGGCATATAAAAGGTATAAGGTGCTTATTCTTAATGACTGTTGTACATTTCACGTCTCTTGTTTCTATTTCAACCAAGTGTCATTTTGTAGACATGTGTCGTTTAAAAGCATAGTACTTACATAATTAATTTATAAAGATGCTCTGATATAGGTATTTTCTTTCTCAAACTAGCATTTCTATGCTCTGCATAGCCCAAAGTTGAACACCTTCTATTCTTGTCTGTATAGAACACCCTTGGATTAAAGGACAAGCACCTGATAAGCCAATTGATAGTGCTGTGCTCTCTAGAATGAAGCAGTTCAGAGCAATGAATAAGCTCAAGAAACTTGCACTAAAGGTAAATTATTATTTCACGCTTTCATTGTATATGAACTAAATTGGAAAGTTGAAATTATGAACGTTTCTTCAAGTTTTGTTATGTTTGTCAGGCCAGAAATATGATACTTTTTAAGTGACGATAAACCTCTAGTAGAGCAAATATCTATTAGACCTGCTGATCATGGCTGATAGTTCTGTAATTCTTGAATTTTTCTGCCTTCTGTCCATCCATTGGAAAATATGAGACGATAAATTCTCTTCAGTATGTAGCTTTAATTGATCTTGCTGGATTAAAATCAAAACCTACTCAATAAGCACATAAACATGTAGTGTTTCTTAATTATCATTTACATTATCATACTACTAGATCGATAAATGAAAAATGTATAAAGGATAAAACTTGGGAACCCACTTTCATTTATAGAAATCTCTTTGTTTCAATATCAATATCTTGGTATAATTTGGCATAATTATTAGGTAAGAGTGGAAAACACGTGCTATTTAATTAATCTAGGCCAAAATGTGGTGTTTGTAAATTGGTTTTTTGTGATAAACGTCCACACGGAATATTAAAACATTTTCCATTTTAAGGAATAATATACATTATTATGAAACAAACTCAATCAGAAAGTAAAGGTTATTCGACTTGACATGGACAGTACTTTACAGGATTTACTATATGGTAAACTCAAGAGAGTACTTTTCCTCATGTCACGAATCTTAATCATTTTCGCAAACAAGTAATATGTGCAATATTGCTCAACTCAGTTGGAGATGTTATTTTCCTCTTACTATGTGCTGTTGCATTTGGAAACTCCTGTAGGTCATTGCACAAAGTTTATCTGAAGATGAAATTAAAGGTCTCAAAACAATGTTCACAAATATGGACACAGACAAGAGTGGCGCTATCACATATGAAGAATTGAAATCTGGATTGGCTCGCCTTGGGTCAAAACTGTCAGAAACTGAAGTAAAACAACTCATGGAAGCTGTAAGTTTCAATTGGCCATGTGGACACAATTTGTTTAACCTTTATTTGTCATGACTGCTTCCTTGGATTTAACCATTTATTCTTTATATTTCAGGCGGATGTGGATGGTAACGGGACAATTGATTACATTGAATTTATAACTGCTACGATGCATAGACATAAGCTCGAAAGAGACGAGCATCTTTATAAAGCATTTCAGTATTTTGACAAGGATAACAGTGGGTAAGTAATGTTCTGACTGTCATTGACAGTGCATTTATCTTGTCCACATTGATGGATGTTTGGAAAGGTGGATTGAGCAATACTTAGATAGTTTGACGAAGAAAAAGTAGTCAAAATAATATCCACGTTACTGTCTGTTCTATTTATACTGGGTACTTCCTCGACGATCAAGTTTTAGATTCCATATCAGTTTTCACCAAGATTGCAATAGGAGTAATGCGGAGAATTCTGCTTGTTTCTGTTTACAATATTGATCTTATTATATAGTGAAATTATTGCTACCTTGTGGGATATTTTCTTTCTTCCCTCGCATAAATTTTCCCAGACATTTGACACCACCTAATTTCCTATTATGTCATTTCAGCTATATTACTAGAGATGAACTGGAAAATGCTATGAAGGAGTACGGCATGGGTGATGAGGCCACAATCAAGGAAATAATTTCAGAAGTCGATACAGATAATGTAAGTATGCCTGATTCAAGAAATGAGATATACACCTAAATAGGTATAGACCAGCCTTATATTATTGCATTTTATAGGATGGAAGGATCAACTACGAGGAGTTCTGTGACATGATGAGAAGTGGAACAACACAACAGGCAAAGCTCTTCTAGTGTCAAGGCTATAATTTTTTGAGCAGCACATTGTTGGAACTTATGAGAGATTTCTGCATGGATGACAAGATGCTGGGGACGAGGTGCAAGATGACATGATCTTGATTTCTTGTCGGATAATTTCATGGAAATGAAGGGAGTACAGTTAGAGTTTGTGAGGCTTTTTTTGTTCAGATAGCTGTTAGATGGTGTTGTACTCGTGCATACTCTCTTCCATTGTTAATTCATGTTTATCTATAATGTATTAGATATCCATATAATTTTATATGTACAACAGTGTTTATTCTTGCAAGTGGATTCCTATGTGAACGATTAAAGAATTGGATTTTCTTGATATGCCGATCGTTCTCCTTGGGTTTTTAGGCTGCAGATTTCAATCTTTTTCTTGTCCTATAAATAATGTTCTAGCTTTACATGCCTGCAGGCTTATAACTGTTTTAACTCAATAATGAAATTCCCTTTAATGCATCCTTCTAACTACTTTCTTTAAAAAGATGCAGTTAAATTTGAGGTACTGTCACGTCCTTCCCCATCAGAAGCATCTAATGGCTTCTAATTATCTGCATAGGATCTCAAAATTCTCGGGGCCAACCATATCAATGTCGCTCATTTAGGGTCTGTTTGTCTCCCATTTTGAGAGAAAAGATAGAGTTTTGAATAATATTTTTTTGGAGAATGTGTGGTTGAAAATGAAATTAATTTTATTGATTTGTGTGTAGAATATTTTATTGAATGAATATCTGGTGGAGATTGTTTACTGTAGCAAACAATGTTTGAGAAACTAGATGACAAACCGGGGCTTAGAAAATATCTACACAAAAAGGTTACATGTAATAGCATGGTCTGGAGCCACTTTCTATTATAACAATAATTTGGCGACAAAGGAGCTCTCGGGACATAGCTCAATGGTGCAAAAGACAGAAGTGAGGTAGTCTCAATTGTATTGGCAGCCGCAATGTGAGGGTTCGATTCCTGTCTCTAACAAGATTTGAAATTGGACTCTTTGTGGGCACCGGTATGACAGCTCTTGTACCATGACCTGATGAGGCACATCCCGCGATTTACCTCCTTTACAATGCTCTAGAGACGGGACGGGACGGGACGGGACGGTGGGGGATCTTCAAGATTGGAGTTCAACCTTAATAATTCGGCGACAAAAGAATCTGATCTAATAATGCAGACGGCAGTGCTTTTTGAATACTGACTATTCATCCCACTTTCTTTTTCTAATTAATTACTTAACGACTCAGGTATTCCATTTAGAAGAGAAAAAATAACTGAAATAAAAGCATAGATTTTTCCCTCACCAGATTCAATTACTGAGTAACAAATGATAATATTAACGTAGAAACTTACAATTGACAACCATTCTATTCACTACAAATTCCTTACACATAATACCTGACATAATTATAATATGTATTTATATATCATTAGTAGACTGTTGAGACTCGAGATCCTAATGTTTATTCACTGTAGCCAAAGTATTCTTTGAATTCCAGTACTTCTCAATCTCTTCTGCTGTTCTTCCTGGTATTCTTCCAGCAATTAAAGTCCACCTGCTCCAAACCAAACAGATCACACACCCAACTCTCTCTCTCTCGGACACGATCACGATCTAAAAATCCCACAAAGTGATTTGATTACAAACTAACCTTGGTCCAAGCAGACTGAACATTCTTGCCATGAGCATTTCTTCATCTTCAGAAAATTCCAGCTTGGAATCCTTCTTCCCAGATAATTCTGAAACAAGAACAATCAAGAAATTACTTTACAAGAAAAGGCATAGGTTTGGTTTCAAATAGTTACAAGAAAATTCAACCCACCTTTTTTGTTTTCACCAAGGTGGTTTAATGTATTCAAATCCAAATCACCCATATCTCCTTACAATAATATATAAAACCCTGCAAATAAAATTGGAAGATATACATTGCTGACTATGTTGGTATGTATATATAAATATACATGAATTTACTATTTGATGCTGACAGGGGAACTATATACAAATATTTCAGACACTTTTCAT
>CAIGRF010182990.1:0-10378 GCA_903798235.1 Fraxinus ornus
TGAGTTTTCGCTTTCTTCCATTTTGGTCCTCTTTCACTCTTTTCTTCAATTCTCCACTGTTTTCACCATTTTGCAACCTAAACCAAGATATAGAAGTACTTAGTGTATTTAGACGTCAAATAATCATAGAAACGCAAATATTAATGGGTGAAAAGCGTAACAAATGTAACATTGTCACCAATCCTACTAAATGTGAATGGTTTATCCCCAAAAGGTTGAAATGTTACTCACTTATTTTTAAAATCTATAGTAGCTCGATATTTTGACCACCAATCCATACCCAAAATTATATCATAATCTATCATATTCAATATGATTAAATCAATATAGAGTTCCCGATTTTCTATAATGATTATACAAGCTCTTAAAATCAGATTGGTTTGTTATACATCTCCAGATGGAATAACTTATATCTTGTATAGTAGGTATCCTACCCAACCTTCTCATATACTTAGTAGATACAAATGAATGCATAGATCAATAATCAAATAGTACAAGTACTGGAATTCCACAGATAGAGAATTTAATATTACAATTGATGGATTTGTCTCGACGTCTAATATGGTAATAGTAAACACCATCGTTGGCACTTTCTTCCGCTATATAGGATTTGGATTACCTGGGCATGCTCTAGCAAGATGTCCCACATTTCCACAAACATTATATGTCTTAGTCTCTATATGACATGCTCCATTATGATGTCCACCACATCTGGAAAAGATGATTGTGATTGTCAAGATTTTACCATGATCAATCTTTAAACACTTACCTTGATCCCACTGTTGTTGTCCTTATCTTGGTTGAAATTTAGGTTTTTTACTCAGACCCTGGAATACTCTTTTCTTGTCATTTCTAAGCCAACTCTGTCCTTGACCATGTCTAAACTGTCATCGAGCCTCTTATGCACGGTTAATTCTCTGTTCAGCCTGTTCTGTAACTAATTCTCTTTGGTAATTGGGAATATGAAATACCTAGAATTCTATCATGCTTACATTACATTTCTATATAGTTCTGGCCTTAATCCCTCAAGAAATCTTCAATGTATCAGTATTAATCACGTGGGTAGCAAACTTGGATAGTTGTTCAAACTTACGAATATACTCTCCAACTATCATACTTTCCTGCCTTAACTGTATGAATTCATTATCTACTTGGCTCGAACTAGGGCTATAAAATATTTTTTATGAAATAGCTCTTTAAATCTATCCCAAGTTATAGCTTTGATATCTTCAATGCTACACATGGTGTTTTACCAGTCTTCAATGCTACCTAGTAGCATAAAGGATGCGCAAACCACTTTCACTATCTCTGAAACTCTTGTGTACCTGAATATATTCTCTAACGTTATCAACCAATCCTCTATTGTTGTTGGGTCTAATGCATCCTCAAATATTGGAGGGTTTAATTTTCTAAATCTTTCCCTAACTGTCTCAATCTATTTAGTGCTTTGCCCTTTGTTGTGGTTGTATAAATCCACCCTTTTGTGTTTTCCCCTTTATCTCTATTACATTAATTGCTAAATTTGTTGTGGTTGGCGCTCAACCAGTTCCGTAAGTATATCAACAATTACATCCCTATTATTATATGTGGTATTTTCTTCTTGCCTTGGGGGTTCTAGCTTCTCCACTACATTCACCTCTAGTTCTTACCATGACGGCAATATCTATTTACAAAACAAACGTAATAAAGATTGGCCAATATCATTCATGAAGCATGGAAAGTATAATATAACAAATAAAACTTATTGGCATAGTTGTTCTCTTTCGTACTCCAAGATCGTGTACATGGACTGTTTACAGAATTATAACCCTGCTTTGATACCACTCTCTATCACACCCCATTTATATAGATAACCATACACTCACCTATATAGAAATAAAAACTTGACAACTCGATCTAGGCATACGATTACACATTATATTTTTTTTCAAAAGATAAAATGAAATAAGGATCTTCATAATCAGGTCCATGTATATCCTCACATAATCACCTTTGATGTGCATATAGCATATTAAAACAAAATACCATGTAAGCAAATTTTACAATATTTACATTGAGGTTACAAAAGTACTTACCATACCCCTTCAAAAGAATATAATACAACAAATTGTAAGGCAAAATCAACAGCCCACAACATAACTCTACAGGTCGTCATCTATGTATATCGAACTCCGAAATCCTGTAAAAGCTTCACAGCTAGCCATGTCCTCTATGAAGTTCCATACCCACCTACAATACAAGAACTACATTAACTAATGCCCAATAAGTAAAAATTATACATGCTATGAGTATAAGTAATATGAGTATATGCCATCATTCCATTTCTTTAAAACATCATGCTAAAATGCATCATATTCAAATATTCGTCAAACATAACTCAAAATAGTTTCATTTGAACTTTTTTCCTTTCATTGGGCTCTTGACCCACCTACTATGTACCAGATAGAGCTCTACACGATATAAATATCAATAATCAAATGACCAATATAATATTGACATGTTTGAGTGGATCATCCTTTCGTGAACACTAGAAGTGCATCATCTTACTGTCCCTATGATCACCCAAGAAGTATCCCACCCGCAGTGTCAATTATAATATGACAAAGGTACAGTCGAGTGTTCCACCCTCCTATCATCACAAAGGCACATCCCTATCTATCATTACGATCAGTCAGGAAGTCTCATCCGTGATGCCAAAAATATCACATAAGCATGTCTCACATGCCTCAGTGTTTTAGTAGTGGTCGATAAAACATTTTATAATGTAAATTCACTTTTTTGAATCATGTCGTGCATTATTTTTTTAATGATGGACATATGTCATGCATGCACGTGCAATGCTCGTTAATGACATGCTCAATCAATATATTTCGGAGTCACATGCTCAATCATTGTAACCATCATATGACATGCCATGATCTCCTTATCAAGGTCATATAAATGTTATAACAATACTATGTAGAGAACATTTCACGAATACCATCATATGATATGCCATGATCTCCTTATCAAGGTCANAATATGAGTATATGCCATCATTCCGTTTCTTTAAAACATCATGCTAAAATGCATCATATTCAAATATTCGTCAAACATAACTCAAAATAGTTTCATTTGAACTTTTTTCCTTTCATTGGGCTCTTGACCCACCTACTATGTACCAGATAGAGCTCTACACGATATAAATATCAATAATCAAATGACCAATATAATATTGACATGTTTGAGTGGATCATCCTTTCGTGAACACTAGAAGTGCATCATCTTACTGTCCCTATGATCACCCAAGAAGTATCCCACCCGCAGTGTCAATTATAATATGACAAAGGTACAGTCGAGTGTTCCACCCTCCTATCATCACAAAGGCACATCCCTATCTATCATTACGATCAGTCAGGAAGTCTCATCCGTGATGCCAAAAATATCACATAAGCATGTCTCACATGCCTCAGTGTTTTAGTAGTGGTCGATAAAACATTTTATAATGTAAATTCACTTTTTTGAATCATGTCGTGCATTATTTTTTTAATGATGGACATATGTCATGCATGCACGTGCAATGCTCGTTAATGACATGCTCAATCAATATATTTCGGAGTCACATGCTCAATCATTGTAACCATCATATGACATGCCATGATCTCCTTATCAAGGTCATATAAATGTTATAACAATACTATGTAGAGAACATTTCACGAATACCATCATATGATATGCCATGATCTCCTTATCAAGGTCATATAAATGTTATAATAATACTATGTAGAGAACATTTCACGAATACTATGTTCTTGCATCGTAGTTGTAAATGGACTTTTACTGACCTTTTTGCCTTTGTGTGTGATCTTTCTACGGGGTGTAGGTCAAGTCCCTTTTTTCACCTAACGTCGGAAGAAAACCTGTATTACCATCTCATATTAAACACTATCCTCAATTTCACAAACCTAACACACATACATAACCCCTTAATATGAAAATAAGTGCCAAAATAGTTTAGATAATGCTATTACTTCAAGTTACCGATTGTACTCCAAAACAATCCCATAAAGTCTATTATTTGCCTAGTCTAATTATGAATGTCAGCGTCATCTAATTTTCTCAAACTACCTAACACTTATTAATTTTCCAAGCCTTGGAGATGATTAGTGCACATGTAAAGGTTGAAACTATGCAAACTACCAAATCAGACAAAATCTGTTTTTGAATTTTAGTTGCTGCCATGTCCAGTTTCATTCATCTTTTCACACCTTTAATCACATTCATTCATTCCCAAATTTTTACCGCACTTATATAACATATATATGAAGGTAATCATGTTATGAATTCATCACAAGTAGAGGTTTTTCAGCCTCAAGTTAAGTTCTTTTTATAGGACATCAAATTAGGCAACTTACTTTGACTCTTTAGTTTATATTGCATTATCATGCCATAAATAAAGTTCTAACCTATCAAAACTTGTTTCCATACTTGTAAATATGATATAAGAACATTCAAGGTGATACATATAAGTTCCCTTCAAAGTATTAATAAAAAAAAAAGGTTAATTCCTCAAAATCCAACCACCATCAAATCTTCATCTATGCTGAGCTCATTCAAGTTCTTGTAATCAATTACCCTTCTTTTGGCAACATAAAATCACCAACAACGGCCCAAAATGATATAAAGTAAGTCCAGAGGTTCAAGAGGTTATAAATCCCTCAAAAATAATAAAGACAACCCTCAAAATAGTGAACTAACTTAGCTGCTCCAGAATTCCCAATTCCAGCTTTTTTGTTTTCCACTATTCTTTGGTTCTTTTGCTTTCTTTTTCACTTGGAATCATTTGGGGATGAGTTGAAAGAGTTAATCTCTTGTTTAGGAGGTAAATAAGAGGTCTTTAAGGGGTTGAAGTCGTGATCAATGCTTAGGAGTGAAGAAATTGGCTACTAAAAATACAAGTAGCCCAAGCATGATGTGTTTCCAAGCATGGGGTGGTTTTGTAGTAAAAATCTAATATTTACACTTATCCTTGTATGTCCAAATCTAGTGTTTTGACCTACTTCAATGTGTGTAAAACCTAATTCAATTGACGTATGATCCTAAAATAATTTATGGAATTAAGTCTTTAACCGTTCATTCGATTCCTCATTGGATTGGCGTCCAATTCTTGACCCACTTCAACAATTTGCACTTCCATATTTATAACGTCACATGAACCTTATATTATTGTATTGAGATCATGTCAATTCATGTCTTAGGTCCCAAATATGTTAAATACTTAATTAGGGTTTAGGGTAACCTTGATTATCCGAATTAAAAGTGTGTAAATTTACTGATAATGATTTCGACACTTTCAATATTACAATTGTTTAACACAATAATATCTAAAATCTAGATTTACCTAAATTTCTACCATACTTAATGTAAGATTCACCACTTAGGTCGGGGGGTCGAAGACTAACACCACATAGTCTTAAAACCTTAATGATCAAATGCGTCATAATAAGAAAAAACAATTTCGAAGTATTGATGCAATTGCAATGGCAATGTAAATAACAAGTAATGCATGAATTATATTGGCCAAGTGTGTAAAGTGAAATTTGAGGTATTACATATGCCTTATATCATAAATGTCCTGATAACTTCATCAATTATTTTGATCCAAACTGTACCAACTCCAGCTATTTTACAAGGTGTGTTGGGACATACATGAAACATACAAGCTGAGTCAAAAACCCAATTCTCACAAGTTTGGAATTATGTAGAAATCACAAGAAGAAATTGTTCACATTGCTTATCTTCCACAATATCAACTTCTCCTTTATTTTCAGGTAGCTTTTTTGTTATCTGTAGTAGCAATAGTCATTCTAATTCTATTTTCTCAATTTGTAACAATCAACTCTAATGTGTCCTTTATTTTTACAAAAGTGACATACATTCCCTGTATGTTTAGACTTGGATATACCCCTCATATTTTCACCCAAAATTCCTATCTTGGTTCCTTCCATGATGAAACAGACCCTCAACCTAACTCCCAAATTCAACTACAAGACGGTTTATCTTTTCCTTTGACAATAAAACATCATAGACCTCATCCGCAGTGAGAGTATCATGATTGTAGAGAATAATATCCCTAAAAGTTGAATACGAAGAATACAATGAACATTACAACATCAACACAAGATTTTCCTCACCATACATAACTTCCAAAGTTTCTGATTAGCCACAATTTCTTTAAACATAGTTTGGTGATCATCTATTGACATACCTTCAAACATCCAGTAAGAATACAATTGCTACTTCAAGTGTAACTTACTAGTCAATCTCTTTGTCATATAAAGCTGCTCTAATCTCAAATACAACGCAACAACACACTTCTCCTTTAGAACATCCTGAAGTATGTGATATGTAGATAGATTTATGATAGGGTTTTTCGATCCCTACGTTGCTTTTCATCTTGTGTCCGGTTGAAGACAATTTATCAAAGCCTAACAAGAAATCATCCAAATCTATTTGTGCGAGAACAATGCGCTTCTTCACCTGCCGTAGAGAAAATCTCGTGTTGCAATCCCATAACGGGATATCATATTTCATTGTTGCCATGAAGAATATCAACTTTACTCTGATATCAGTTTGTTATATGAAATAAGTGCAAGATAAAATAAATCAAACAAGACAAGAACCCCAAGATTTTACATAAAAATCCAAGACGGGAAAAATCATGGGTTAATGATGAGTATTTCACAAGATTTCAATATTCTTAATCAAGATCTAAAGCTCCCTCATGGCTATTTCAATGTTGTATTTTTTTTCAAATCATTGTTGCTATATATAAACCCTAAACATAGAGTTATACGAATATTGGAGTACTGAAAACTGTTAAATCGCGAAACAAGCCTTGGGCTTGACGAACCGTTGCTTGAACAATAGGCGGGCACTAAGTGAGCGCTAGCTTCCCTACTTTGAGCGCTTCAGTGGGAATCGGGCGCTCACGAGTGGAAATGCGTCCATATTTTTTTCCGGATCCATAATTTGACTTCTTCAAGTCATTTTCAACAAAACACCAATATCCAATAAAATATAGATCATGCTTTAACATTTTATTTCATCACATAAACAATTTTTGTAAAAAATTCATCATACATGTAACTCGAAAATTGTCTACCAATTTCTTCTAGTAGCGTAAGTACCAAAAAATTTGTTGGGTAAAAAAATCTGAACAAACATTTGTTTCTTTATATAAATGTTTCAAAAATTTCATAACCTTAAATGCAGTTTCTGAATCTGAAGCTTCAACATGAAATTGGATTTTACTTTGAATTTACGTAAATGTTGATAGCATTTGTATAATTAACACACGGCCTTAGCATAAGAAATGTTGAATTCTATCATCTAGATTGCCTATTAAGAGGACTCTCATACCCACAAGGGTACCACAATCTCCATATGTCACAGGTGCATGAAAAAAAAAGTAAGCATTCATACGTTATCGTAGTTTTACAAAACCATGATAAGCCAGTGGATGAGGTTGATGTTGTTTAATTTAATAACTGGTTTAACAGAGGTTACAAACCAAGAAACAAGTATGTAAGGGTCCAATTTATGTGATTTGTGATTGTGAACTAATGTACAACTAAATTCGTACTAATTTTTCTTGATCATTTTTTGTTTTCAGAAAAAAGTCTAACGACGCACATAATGTCATTCGTCCTCCCTTTGTCATTGGTTCGTTAACTGTAGGTTCCAAAATATGGTGGCACGAGTTTGTATGTTCAGAATCGTCTCTTAGCAGCCCGATATGTTTCATTTATGAAATGGCACGTTATTCATAAGACGTGTCACATATTATATGCACAGGTCACAGATCATAGACTTGTATGCACATGTCACAAGTCATATAGTTGTATGCCTAGATTACAAGTCACAGTGCATGCACAGTTCATATAATACATTTAAATGTTCACAAGTCACAAGTCACATATACATGCACAAGTAACATGTTATAGACTTATATGCATTGGTCACAGATTTAAGTATAAAGTTCACATGTCACATTTATGTGCACAAGTCACAGGTCACAGAGTTATATGCATAGGTCATAGGTTACATATTCATGTGCTCAGGTTACAGATTAGTGTGCACATATCACAGTTCACAACTGATTCTGCTTAGGTCACAAATATGAATGCTGATGAACTTTATTTATCTTTTGACAGCACATGGACGTGTGTTTCTATTACCTTCGACAATTTGTGACAAAAAGTCTACATGTCAAATTGAGTGCTACTAGGACTGACTCATTGTTCCAGGCGAAGATAAAAAAACTTGTTTCCCTAATACACAAAAGACCCGAGTGTGATAATGACAGATTCATGTATTGTTGAAGTTGACACAGGTGGTCAGATAGAATTTAATCATCCTTGGGCAGAAGTTAACTATATGTTGTTGCCAATTATGCCCACGTGCCCATTGAATGCTTGGTTGTTTGGACATAAGACAGCATATACTCTATCTATTCCATTCCATCTACAAGACATATCGGGATAAAATGGTGAATGCTGGGATTGATCTATTTGCAATAATTATTCCTCATTTGATGACTGGTTTGGGCATCTGGAAAAGAACATTTGATGATCCAATGAGTATGACAGTATTGGTTCCTAATAACATCCCTCATCAACAGAATGTGTATAGTTGTGACTTGTTTTTCGTTTAGAAACATACGGTTACACTTACATTCTAACTTGTGATATATTACTAAAGCCACGATTGTGGCATCTTTGTGATTAAGTATGCAGAATACATGCTTCATAACGACATGAAGTCCATGGTAATGACGTTTGATGCTAGCCGTGCTAGGTTGGATATTGCTACATTACTCTTTAAACATAAGGAGATCAAGAAGCCCACAAAGTTTGTGAAACCAAAAGGAGAGAGCATTGAAGTAGAGTGATAGTATAATGTCAGTTTAGTGGCAAGTAGATGTTAAATACTTTTGAATGTCAGAAACAGTGAAAGTTCATGAATATTTTGAATCATTTGTTGTCAATGTAACAGACATGCATTTCTCATTTGTCAAAATTTGAATTAGATGTAACATTCCAAGTTTTACAGGTTACAGCAACAAATTTTTTGAAATGACATAAACATGTAACAAATATCACAAATTTCGTGATATTTCTACAGGTGAGAAATGAATGTATAATATTCATATTTGGTCACAAATATGAATTTTTTCAAGCCATGATGTCTGAATTCATAAGTCACATATACCATGAACGCAGAGATGCACGTCACAAATGATTTTCTCAATATCTGAGGTCACAGATCACTGTATGCAACGCACATATGTAACATATTTATCAATTCACCACTTTCAACATTTACAAATAACAACGTTTGGTCACAAATGTTTTAAGTAGTTCACAAATAAATGAAAAAAATTCATTTAAAACACGTCACAAATGTTTTAAGTAGGTCACAAATAAAATGACATATTCATTTAAAAGTAATTATCATTTTTCAGAGTCATAATTTTCTAATGCAGATGCGATAGAATATGATAAGTGATTAATGAAATAATGGAAATTACATCGTGACTAGTTGTAACAATAAATTTCATGTTGGTTTGTTTTGGCTTAACCGAATCAAGTTGGTGCACGTCTTACGATTGTGTCCATTTTCTTGGCAACGTCCACATTTCATTGTTTGTTTCCCCTCACAGGACGATCTTTTCCTCGTTTCTACTGGTCTTTCCGAACTTCTCTTTTGGTTGGGTGGTAATATGACTATGATTTCTAATTCTTGGGTCACAGTCCATTCATTTGGATTACCGACTGGGTATACAGAATCTTGGTATGCATTCTTGTACACCTCTCGTGTGTAAAAGTACGAACAATAATTATATGGATCTCGCTTCGTAGTTGCTATCACTGCTAAAGTGTGTTAACACGGTATCTGATCAACTTGGAGCATCCTACATATGCATGTACGTTTCTCTACATTGACAACAAATGTTGAGCCCTCGTTCACAACTGAAAATATTATCTGGTTGTTAGGAAAAACCTGCACAGAGAAAAATCAACATGTCAGGTCACACCTAAAAATTTCAGGTTCATTATTAGGTCACATATATTGCATTTCATGAAACATATGCAATAGTTACCCTCATGTTTTTCAAATTTGTGCTCATTTCTCTATTAATATCTCGTATTTAATAGACAATTTGGTGAAAGTGCTATTTGCAAGATCCCTATTCTTACAGCACCAAGATTGTACAGTTTGTCGCAATGACTCCAACAAAGCCACAATAGGATAATTCTTTGCTGCTTTTGTGACCGTATTTACTTATTCCACTATATTAGACGTCATTGTGGAGTATCTGTTTGCCTACGTGTGG
>CAIGRF010183005.1:1352-14482 GCA_903798235.1 Fraxinus ornus
TTTCCAGGTGGTCACCCATCTTGGAATTGCGCTAAGCCAAGCACGCTTAACTATGGAGTTGCTAATGATGGACTTTCGAATTAGAATGTGCACCTTGTTGTTATGAATAGTACCTATCAATCTTTTTAAAGCTTTCCTGGTCTGGGTATTACAAAGGAGTTGTAATATAACCATAGATTCTATATGACAAGCTTGGAATGCATAAATATATTTGTACTAGCTTGAGGAGGGGGAGTGTTGGAATAGGGATAAAACAAAGTTGATTGTAATATGTTGAGATTTGTTCTTTACACGTTGGACTTCAGTTTAGATCCTACTTTCTAACTGACAGAAAATAGAAGATTGAAAATATGAATTGTATTGATTTACTATCATTATTACAAGAGTTTATATAGCTGAACTCAATCAGCAAAATAAAGAAGATTACCAAAAAATAAAACATACATAAAAATTCAATACCTAAGAATTTGGGATTGCAATAACTATCATAACAATAAGCAATTATAAAGATTCCATAATATTACATAGATGTACAGAATTTTCCTTAGTTAGGAAAATTATATTTTCTACACTACCCCTCAAGCTGGTGAGTGGATATCTTCCATTCCCAGCTTGCTAACTATTCCTTGAAAAACTGTACTAGACAATCCTTTAGTTAGTATGTCTGCCAGTTGACCACTAGTCGAAATAAACGGCGTACAAATCAGACCACTATCCAGCTTTTCCTTCATAAAATGTCTGTCAACTTCAATGTGCTTTGTACGGTCATGTTGCACTAGATTATGTGCAATATTAATGGCTGATTTGTTGTCACAATAGAGTCTCATAGGTCCCTTTCATTCAATCTTACGATCTTCTAGGATTATCTTTAGCCATAATAGTTCACATATCCCAAGTGCCATTGATCTAAACTCAGCTTCCGCACTAGATCTAGCAACAACGTTTTGCTTTTTACTTCTCCAAGTCACAAGATTCCCTCCAAGTAGAGTACAAGGGCCCGACGTTGACCTTCTATCAACCATAGATCCCGCATAATCTGCATCTGTGTAAGCTTCAAGACTTAGTGCTCCTCCTTTCTTAAATAACATCCCTTTTCCCGGTGTACCTTTTAAATACTGTAGAATTCGATAAACAGCTTTAAGATGTAACTCCTTGGGATTGTGCATGAATTGGCTTACAACACTTACTACAGAAGCTATATCGGGTCTAGTATGTGACAGGTAAATCAATCTTCCCACAAGCCTTTGATAGAAGCTTTTATCTACTACTACATTTCGTCTGTAATTGTACTCTATGGGTGTTTCTGCCGGCTTACATCCTAGCTTGCCCCTTTCTTTTAATAAATCTATCACATATTTTTGTTGTGATATAAAGATCCCTTGCTGAGAATAAGCTACTTCAATGCCGAGGAAATACTTTAGCTTGCCTAATTCTTTGATCTCAAACTCCTTCATCAACCTGTTCTTCAAGCTCTCCATTCCATTTAAATCATCCCCTGTTACTATAATATCATCTACATAGACTAACAATGCAGTCACTTTCCCTAATGTTGAGTGTTTTACAAACAAAGTATGATCACCTTGGCTTTGCTTGTATCCTATGCTAAGCATCACATTGGTAAATCTTCCAAACCAAGCTCTTGGAGATCGCTTTAATCCGTACAAATCTTTCTTCCATTTGCACACCATATCTTCTTTACTAAAGTTAAATCCCGGTGGAACTTCCTCAAGTTTACTATATAAGAAAGCATTCTTTACATCAAACTGTTGCAGTTTCCATCCAAAATTAGCAGCCAATGACAACAATATTCTCACGGTATTCATCTTAGCAACTAGAGCAAAAGTCTCAAGATAGTCTATACCATAGGTCTGAGTATAACCTTTGGCAACTAATCTTGCTTTATACCTTTCTAGAGAGCCATCTGACCTGTATTTAATAGCAAAAACCCATCTACATCCAACTGGTTTCTTCCCTTTAGGTAGCTCAACCAAGTGCCATGTTTTGTTCTATTCAAGAGCTTCCATCTCAACCTTCATGGCATTCTTCCAGTTATCATTCCTTAATGCCTCTGATAAAGTCTTGGGAATAGACACTGAGTTTAAGCTAGTAAGAAAAGATTTGTGGTTATGAGATAAATTCCTATATGACATGAACAAGTGTAGAGGGTGTTGGGTACAAGCTCTAGTTCCTTTTCTAATGGCTATAAGAATATCATAATCATTTTGTTCAATAACCTTCGTGGTTTTATTACTAGGAGAGATTGGATTAGCGATTACCTCAAGAGGATGAGATTCAGGTGACTGGACTTGCGTAGATTGAGTGATTGGTGCCTTCTTCCTTGAATAAGTCAACAATGGACAAGTACAGCCTTGAGTCTGTTTCTCATTCACCATCTCTTGTGACTTGGGCATATAAGGTTCTATTTCTGGTTGAGTGATTGACTGAGTGTTTGGATGAGTGACTAAACAATTTGGATTTGTTTTGATTGGAAACTCAAGAAGAAACAAGTCTCTGTCCTTATCTTCTTTGAATAAATTCTCCCCCTGAAGATAAGGACTAAGAAAATATTTTTCTGTTTCGACGAATGTAACATCTGCTGATACATAGGTTTTTCTTGTTGGAGGATGATGACACTTATAACCCTTTTGAGTAGATAAATACCCAATAAAGACACATTTAAGAGCTCGTGGATCAAGTTTTCCCCTATTTTGTGCATGCACATGAACATAGGCCATACAACCGAATACTTTTGGAATAAGATTATTTGAGGTATTGAAATCAGGAAAGAATTTCTCAAGAATTTCCATAGGACTTTTGAAATCAAGAACTCTCGTTGGCAACCTATTGATAAAATGAGCAGCGGTTAAAACAGCTTCCCCCAATATTGTTTTGGAACATTTTTTTGAAATAGTAAGGCCCTAGTCATAGCTAGGAGATGATTATTCTTTCGGTTGGCCACTCCATTTTGTTGGGGTGTATTCACACAAGATGATTCATGTATTATGCCCTATTTTTGGAAATAAGGAGAGATGAATTGATGGAAATAGTCTTTAGCATTGTCAGATCGAAATCTTTTAATTTCAACACCAAATTGAGTTTTGATCATATTGTAAAAAATTGGAAACACTAAGCTCACATCTGAGTTATTTTTCAGAAGAAAGATCCAAGACACGTGTACAATCATCAATGAATGAAACAAACCACCGAGCCCCAGAAATGTTAGCAACAGTAGAAGGCCCCCATATCTCACTATGAATGAGAGTAAATGGAACAAATGTTCTTTTATTGCTAATTGGAAAAGAAACATGTTTGTGCTTTGCAAGTTCACACACATCACAATGAAAACTTTCAACAAATAATCCTTTAAACAATAAAGGAAACATATGTTTAAGAGTACTAAATGACGGGTGACCAAGACGAAGATGATGAAGCCAAATTTTGTCTTTATTAGATTTAAATGACTCGGAAAGAAATGATAAAGGTGAAGAACCCGTAGCTCTAGCTTCTCCATTTGATTCTTCAAGATAATAGAGACCATCCCTCTCTCTAGCATGTCCAATCATCCTCCTCGTTCCCTGTTCCTGGAACACACAATGATCAGGATAACAAATCACACGGCAATTAGAATCTTTGGTGAGTTTTTGGATGGACACTAAATTGGTGTATAATTTTGGAACATGAAGAACATTCCTAAGGGTAAGAGAGTTATTAATAAGAATATCTCCCTGACCAGCCACTGTTGTTACAGAACCATCTGCTATGGTTATTTTTTTATTACTAGGAAACGGGATATATGAGATGAATTTTTTTGAAGAGCAAGTCCTATGATCAGTAGCACCCGAGTCAATGACCCAAGCATTGGAAAAGACTTTATTCGAGACATTAAAAACATGAGAAGTGGAAGATATACCTGAGAATGCCAAATAGCAAGTACTTGTGGGAGATGATTTTTCTAATGTCCCTAATAGATTTTTTAACTTCTCAATTTCTTCACGGTTGAATTCTGTTGACTGACTCTCAGTTTCCTGTGTTTTTGCCATATACACCTGCTTCTGTCCACCACGATCAGGCCAATTTTGAGTTGGATTGTGAGGCTTGCCATGAAGCTTCCAGCATTTGTCCCTTTTATGGCCAGGATTCTTGCAATAATTGCACCATAGAGCCTCTTTGTTTGATGATCGCGTAAAATCTCCTTGTTTACTGCGCGTGTTGTTTAATCCAGCAAGAAAATCATAAATTCTGTCTTTTTCAACAAACCTCTTAAGAACAACTACATCTTCACTGCACTTCATCTGGATGCATTGATAGTGATCCATCTCCTGCCATAAACCTTTTAAAATGTTTGAATATTCGGTAATTGATCGATCTCTCTGCTCGGTGGCAGTAACCTTGGTTTTGATTGCATAGATTTGTGCAGCGTCACGCACCTTGGAGTATATCTGTCTCACAGCCTCCCATATATCTTTGGCCGTGTCCAAAAACATGCACGTGTCACTGATTTCTGGCACCATAGAGTTCCACAACCAGGACATCACCATTGAGTCATGTTCATCCCAAGCATCGAAGTTTGGATCCCCTTTTTTAGGCCCAGTACCAAGTAGATGACTTAGTTTGCCTCTTCCCTTCAAAAAGGTACGAACTAGCTGTGGCCATTTCAAATAATTCTTCCCATTCAACCTGTAGGCTACTTGAATGTTTTGCAATTCTCCTGTTGATAAAGGATTATTGCTTTCAAGTACTGTAGTCTCTGAAGGATTGCTGGTTGCAGAAGTATCTGTCATTGTTCTTCAATACAAAGGGTGACAAAACAAGGTTTAATTGATGATGTAAAGAGGAGGAACAAAAAACGAATACAATTTCCAGGATAACGAGCCTAAAGCTCTGATACCATGACAGAAAATTGAAGATTGAAAATATGAATTGTATTGATTTACTATCATTATTACAAGAGTTTATATAGCTGAACTCAATCAGCAAAATAAGGAAGGTTATCAAAAAATAAAAGATACATAAAAATTCAATACCTAAGAATCTGGGATTGCAATAACTATCCTAACAATAAGCAATTATAAAGATTCCACAATATTACATAGATGTACAGAATTTTCCTAAGTTAGGAAAATTATATTTTCCACACTAACTCTTAATTTAAGGAAGTTCCTGATAATATTAGCATAGCTCAACCGTTGTCATTCAGTTGTATTGGTCAATAGTTAATAGTGAATAAAGTTTCCTGTTTCTTCATAAAAGTTGTTTGAGTAATTAGCTTTTCTCTATCTAATGATTTCTCTCACTTCTCATTCTTCTCATTGCTTATTGCCAAGCGAAGGTTGTACACATCTATTCATTCATTTCCTGGTTGTGCAGGTAGAAAATGAATATGGTTTCTATGAGACCGCTTATGGAGAAGGTGGAAAAAGGTATGCCTTGTGGGCGGCTAGAATGGCTGTTTCTCAAAATACAGGTGTACCTTGGATAATGTGCGAGCAATTTGATGCTCCTGATCCTGTGGTAAGCTCTCGTCTTAAATGATGTTTTACCATATGATTTCTTTAATTTGGAACTGTATGGAATTGACATAATCATGAAGTCATGAATAGTTACACACATTCCGCATTTGTTTAGTCACCCATACTAGCTAATCTATCAATATAAACCTGAGGTGTTGTTAGCGTGGTGGTATTTTCCAACATTGTCTTGTGCCTTCTATCATACTTACAGAATAAACCTCTGAGTAGACCATTGTTCTTTTTCTGTTCCCTTGACTGCATAAAAGATGAAAGCATCTTAAATTTTCAAAATTTGATACTTGCAAAAGTATTTTCAGTGATTCATTGCTTTTCCCATTGTCGGTTGTGGGACAGAAGTTAAGAAATAACAAGTGCTATGCTTCAAAATTACATCTTGATCTAAGAAACGATGTATGGTAGACTTGAATTCATAAGCATCTGAGTAGATGTAGTATACAGTAGAACTATTAAGCATATATTAGGACCCTGATCACAATGCACAAGGTATCTGAATCATTGCTTTTGTTATTTCTTGATTCTTTTAAAATATTTTCAATGCCTGTAATTCTAAAACTGATACATAGAGTTAAAGTTCTACTGATGGCATGGACAATTTTTTGAAGGATCTAACAAAATACTATTAAAAATTAATTAAAGAGGAAAACAGTGACATTGTTTTTAAACATAGCCTGAGAATTGCCTCTGATTAAATTCTTGGTACTCATCTTGGAGAAGAGAAAATGAATTTTTAACATATTCCTTTTGGTTGATTATCTGCAAAAGAAGAAATTGATTGTGTGAATGAATCAATGAACTCTTCTGTCTAAATTCGCTTAATATCTTCAGATTGATCTAACACTAGTTCCTTCGTCTCTTTCAGATTGATACATGCAATTCATTTTATTGTGATCAGTTCAAATCACTCTCTCCTAATAAGCCCAAAATTTGGACTGAGAACTGGCCTGGCTGGTATTCACACACCCCTTACTGTACAGATCAACTAATTCTATCTTTTTTCACTTGTGCTCCAGCAAGTGTTCTTGTTAATATTGTTATGTGGGATCCTGACAATAATTTAGATGTCTCCAGAGAAGTCCACCGCTTTGGTTACATATGCTTCCTTCCGACATCAGTTTAATGCTATCCTTTCAAGTTGTAAATTGGTGCTTAATTCTACTTTTATTGGAGTGCTATATTGGCTGGCCTTGATCAATTATCACGAGGTATAGGATTCCTCTAATAAATCGACAAAAGAGTTTTTGAAACTGAAGCAATTAAGATTACCTAAAGAAATGAAGGCTTTTATGGGATAAACCAGGATGAATGAATTTCGATGATGCATGTTCTAATCTAACCAGCATCCTTAATTTGATTATGACTGTAAAACTATATATATTTGATAATAGCTTACAGCCCTATTAACTGTGTGAAACTTCTCTAAATGGCATTCTGACAGCCAGTCAAGTGGCCCTATGCCTTTCCAGATTATTGAAAAAATGTTGGATAGTTTTGAGCAAGTTACAAGTAGTGGCTTGCTCACACCTGAAATTATCCTATTCAACTCTAAATATTTTGCAGACAATATATTCATATAGAGGGTTATTGGAAAGCAAATATAATCTATGGCAGTCCTCTTTCTAGTGGTAAATTTCACTTAAGAAACTTTGCCTTTTCTTTCCTTACTATACTGTTGAGAAAATTAAGTTATTCAACAAATCTTGGACTTGGATAACTTTGGCTGGGACAAAAGATGCACCCTATCTCTACATTCAACTGCATTTTATGAGCACTCAAGTGGAAGTTGTTCTGCAAATGTTGATTTGGTAACTTATATTTGAGTCATTTAACACTAGAAGAATATTTTGGGCGAGTAAAAGATTTCATAATAATACTCTTGGGGACAGAGAGATCATCCTAATGGACCTGCAGCTATCAAATACCGATATATCTGCCCTAACTATTTAGAAATGTTCAATTACATGTTTGTGTGACTCTTTTAGTGGCAATAGTTTTATAAATTAACATTATCTTTTAGTACTGAGACATTTATTTGACATATTAATTAGAGAGTAGAATATTTCACTCAATAATTTCAGCAGCTACGTAATGCATTCAGAAGTAAAAAAATTCAGGTATAAAACATTTGGGGGCAGAGATCCTCACAGACCTCCTGAAGATGTTGCCTTTTCTGTTGCCCGTTTTTTTCAAAAAGGAGGAAGCCTACAAAACTATTACATGGTATGTCTTAATTATGAAGCAGAACAGAATATGGTTTTCAACAGCGAGGTGAGGTCCTTTTTGTTCCTTTTTCATTTACTTAAATCTTCTTGTTCAGTATCATGGCGGAACAAATTTTGGACGCACTTCAGGTGGACCATTTATTACCACAAGTTATGACTACAATGCGCCAATTGATGAATATGGTGAGCAATGAAATATGATTCATCAAATTGCATGCTTGGTTTGAAGGCCTAAAAGGAGAATTCCACATTTATCTTTTAGGTGTTAACTCTGGTATCTTTGATATGGTTTCCAGGCTTAGCAAGATGTCCAAAATGGGGTCACCTCAAAGAACTTCATAGATCTATAAAGTTATGTGAGCATGCTTTGGTGAACAGTGAGCCTAAGGTCCTTTCATTGGGACCTTTACAAGAGGTGAAATATTTAGATTTAAACAACAACCCTCTCTTACTTATTTATTTATTTTTGCTTGTTTTGGCCTTGGAATATATCAGTAAGGGTTGCTGAAGGTTTGATGGTGAAAAGCTTTCATACTGGCTAGAAAATAATATCTTAAATGACCTTGATACTATGTTGGATTTTTGTTAGCCTATTATTCTTTATTGTTCTATGTGAACAATACCTCTGAATGCGTATATGTAACTAATGGCTTCGTGTGAGGGGCTATGATGTCAGGGTTGAAGAACAAAAAATCTTGCCTGTCCTTGGGAATCAATTCGTTTAAATAGTTTACATGTGATAATACTTAAGAACAATAAACTATCTCCGATATTAAAGGGTAAATTTGAAATTGTAAAAAGGAGTTTTGTAAATTATTCTCCTCATTTGATGACCAAATCATCTTAAAGTTTAATATACTAAGGAGTGGTAAATTTTAATTATTTGTGCCTTCAACATGCTACTCACATTTGAGCCGCATTCATTTTTGGCAAAAGCCAAGCAGTGCAGTCATCAGAATTAGAGGCAGAGGACTTCAATGAAGGATCTTTCTTGGCTTTGATGCCATATTGAATGACATTTAAAAGCTAAAGAAGTTATAAAGGGATATATTTTTTCTAATGCTCCTCTTTTGCACCACGTTCCCATATAAGAATTTTTCTTACAGTTCATCATTACATGTTGAATTTTCTAGTTGCTCGTTAAACACTTAATGAATAGCCATACTTTTGTAGGCTGATGTATATGACGATGCATTGGGAGTTTGTGCTGCCTTCATTTCGAATATGGATGATAAAAATGACAAAATGGTGGAGTTCAGAAACGTGTCATATTACCTGCCATCATGGTCTGTTAGCATTCTACCGGACTGCAAAAATGTAGCATTTAACACAGCAAAGGTAATGTTCAATGGTTCTTTGCAATTACATCAGGTTGATAGTATGGGATGTTTTAGCAACTTGTTATAGTAAGTGAAGGCAATGAGCCGTTAATCACTTTGGATTTACTCAAACTCAAGCTTTATGAATAAACTATCAATTAAATATGGGAAGAACATAAATAAATGTTGTATATGTGGCTCATATAGAGTGAAACACAAGTTTACTGGATCAAATTGTCTGGCATCGACTTTGTCGGTTTAATTCACTTCCGCTCCGGCATCAGCCTTGTCGGTTTAATTCATTGTTTGTTTGCCAGAGACGTTGAATAGGTTGACAGTGCTCACGTGGTACGGTACAAGTGTATTTTCTTGTACGGGCCCTAAAGTCTTGTATGAGCTTGAGCTAGGGCTAGGGTTAGTATAAATACTAATGATGTAACCCTATTATTTATACTGAATAAAATCTCTGCTTCGCTCCTTGTGGACGTAGGCATATCGCCGAACTACATTAAATACTTGTGTTGATTTCTCTATTCTTTTGTGCTTAAAATCTAACAATAAAAGATGGAGTTCATCTTCCCCAAGGGATTATAAGATCATTGTTGGATTGCTGGAGAAGAGTTCCTTTTAAGCATAAATGTTGCTTATGAATTATTTGGAAAAGGGAAATCGTAATGTGAGTTTTCTTTAGAACATTCATGAATGTGGAGTATGGTATTCAACACATACAGTAAACATGCTTGTTCACCTAAAGAAAGGAAGAATATAAAAATAATAAAAAAATATGGTAGGACACACCTGATAAAATTTTATCAAATATTTCTTTTATCAATAATTTGGTTATAAAGTTTCTTGACCGATTCTTTTTCTTATTCAATTACTGTGATATGACTCTTCGTTATATCTTCTCCCTTTTGATTTAACCAGGTTGGGTCTCAAACTTCCATGGTTGAGATGATACCAACAGATTTGCAACCTTCAACTAATTTGCCAAATAAAGACTTGAAAGGTCTTCAATGGGATGTATTTGTGGAGAAAGCTGGGATATGGGCTGATGCTGACTTCAGTATAAATGGCTTCGTAGATCACATCAACACTACAAAAGATACTACAGACTACCTCTGGTATACGACAAGGTAGTTGTTACTTTCAGAGTCTTAGAGATCATAAAAACATCATTTTTTTATTTAAGTCAAATGTTTTGATCTCATATTTTGCAACCATTGTGTATTAGTTTAGTAATTTCAATTTTGACTTAAATAAAGCCTTATCCGACTGGATACATTGTACTTTTGATTTGTGCATATGATACCGAAATTTTCAAAATCTAATGGATTATTTCATAAAAGGAAAAATTTATCGATTGGTATTCTTTTAAAATATGATATTCTTGAAGATTCTTGAAGGACTGATGTTTTGTTATGTCCTATATACGGGTATTAGGTTTTGATTATAAAAAATCAATTGTCGAACCCTAATTTTTGAAGAGAAACATCAAAGTGACTTCTACTGCTTATTTCTAGATAGTTTTATATGGTTCTGCTCTTATGGAATGACACGACTAAATCTCCTTTCTGTACCTTCACTGCCCATGAATATCTTTGTTAACCAATTCATGTAATTTGACTGCTTATGTCCATATTTTAATATGTTACATGTTCTCTAGCTGTCAGAATGTTAAAACAAATCTAGTTCTGGTTGGATTAATTGTATGAAAAGTTAGCAATAATGACTTCAAGAAAAATAAAGAGTTGTATATGAAAACATATTCACGAAAAGCTCTATGAAAAGCCCATTCACGTAACTTTAACGCTTCAACCGAATTACTGTGGGGGAATTATAGGCCATGTGCAAATGCCATAATAGAAGGTTGGTAGCACAAACGTCTCATATCACAAGGTGTAGACTTCTTTTAGTTAGTGAATTGGACTTGGGAGAACCAAATGGTTTCATTAGCAAGTTTCAAATCTCATCAAATGATTAGAGCTATTTGAACGTTGGTTTTGCCATTAGAATTAACAAACACGTCACTCTAAGTTCGGTGTAGATGTAGAATTGTTAGAGCTCCATAAGAAATGAAAATTCATTACATCGGGAATTGAACAGACTTCGGTTTTTGACCTTTTTTTTTTTCCTTATTGTCAATTCCGGAAAATTATTGCAAATATTATAAACTCCACTGCTCTGAGGAAACATCTCATATGCAATTGATATTAATTTGCATGGTCGATAAGGGGAAACATCCCATATGCAATTGATATTAATCTGCATGGCCTGTAAGGCTAACTCTAGACCCTCATAAATTTTCTTCCATGACAGTTTACTTGTTGACAAGACTGAAGGGTTCACCAGAAATGGAAGCAGTCCAATACTTATCATTGAATCAAAGGGTCATGCTTTGCATGTTTTCGTCAATCAGAAGCTTCAAGGTCATTTCCCATTCTTCCGTTTCTTGGGATATTATACCATTTAACTTAGGCTAGGAGTTGTTAGCTCATGTTGTCGAACTCTGAGAATTTAACTACTCTTTCTTAATGGCTGTGATATCCTGAAGCATATAGTTAGTTTGTTCTCTTCAGCTAGTGCATCTGGGAATGCCACAGTTTCTCCCTTCATACTTAGAAGTCCCATATCTCTCAAGGCAGGGAAGAATGAGATTGCTCTACTAAGCATGACAGTTGGTCTACAGGTAAATAATTAATATGTTTATTTAGTTGCCAATGTTTTCTGGCATTTCTATATTATTTGACACTTAAAGAAAGTAACACCTCACAAATTATAGTCAGCAATTTCAATGGTGGAAGAGTGGTCACACGAGCAATATTAAGAGCATGTTTGACTAAGCATATGCTTAAGGTGCTTAAAAGAACATTATTTCAAGAAGCATACAGAGACATACTTCCCCAAAAAGCTACTTTTAAGCACATTTTAAGCTTAGTCAATCATGCTCTAAAGCTGAATAGTTGAGGTATTACATGAAGCTGAAATGTAAACAAATTCAATAACAGAAATTTAGAAAATTAATTTGGTGTGTTCCTTACGTGAAACAGTAACTATCTGTATATATTAGTATATGTTCCTGATTTAGGAATACCAAGATTGATTTATTTAATTAGCCTCAATTAGTTAATTCTTTGCAATTGTTATCTTTTGTGTTCATCTCCTTCTCCTATAAAAGGATGGCATATTGTACAGTTTTTATACACCTCAGAATATACAGATATTTTCCACTTCTCTCTTCTCTCTTCATTCTCCATACTTTTCTTATTTCAACATGGTATCGGAGCCATCTATTCTTCGAGTTTTAATTTTTTAATATTAGAAACAGAGTCCACTCCCCTCTCTTTTCTTATCGTGTTTCTGTTTCTTAGATCTCGTCGTTCTTTCATCAATTTCGAGGCTTTTTTCTTCGATTTTTGGTTCTTTAGTACCTCTAATCGATTCGCAGGCTTTCCCTGATTCACTTGGTGGAAAGAATGTGTGTGACTTCCATTTGCTTTGATTCGGATTTTTTGAGAAATCGATACAATTGATCTAGTGACGCCGCTCTCTAATTTTAGTTGGAGTCCCGGCTATATAATTTGCATCAAAAGCTTGGTCAATCCATTGTTGAGTTTCGCTCGCAGGTTAGTAGTCTCTGGGCTAATCCATCTTTTCCTAATAATAAATATACCAAACTCTTCTTAAAGTTGGAAGTTCATCCATTTTATGATACATATTCGAGATGACTCTGAGCTAAGAAGCACTGTCTCCGTGTCGAACACGCCGACATGCGATTTTTTGAAAAAGTTTCGACATGATACATCACCGACACGTTGATTAAAATATTATTTTTTAGCTTATTTTAATTTAATAGTCTAGAGTAATAATTTCTTATACTTATTGTATCATATATATAAATAATTAAATAATAAATAGAAATCAAACTTGACATTAAATTCATACATGTTTGTCAATAACACAAGTTTAAAAAGTAAAAACGAAATTAATTACATCATTCATCTTGAACCTCTTCAACATCTTCATCTCCATCATCCGCAAATACTATCGCCTCCAATTCT
>CAIGRF010183074.1:28776-48769 GCA_903798235.1 Fraxinus ornus
ACACATTCTTCCATCAATCACTATTCAAAACCACATTTTTCTACTAAAATGGGTGTCAAAACCCCCCATAATAAGAGTACATATTTCATACTTTTTGGAGCAAAAGAAAAGTGACAAAAAAGGTGAGTAAAAAAAAAAAAGGAAAGGTTCCATGATTAGGGCCATTAGTGAACCCAAATATATATATATATACACACACGCACACGCACACTCACGGGAGTATGTCCCCAAACAGTGGGCCGTAGAGCATTCCGGGTGGGTCCATTTGATGACTTTATGAACCTCAGAGATACGGAAGTTTCGGCAGGATCAATTCCTAATAATTCATCATTTGCTTGTATCTTTGAATCATCGTCACTTTGATTTGGAACATGGTCACTCCGTTCCATGCTATCATGTTGAGGCAAGTAAATTTGAATAGGATTTGATGGCAATATTATATCGTCTATGAGAGCATCATCAACTTCAGGAGACCTGGAATCTGACGCATGACCTCCAGAGACCTGCATCTTTAATCTGTTACCCAATTTGGAAAGGAAACTCATAGACAAACAGACAAAGCATAATAACAAGAGCTAGGATAAAGAACAAGAGAGGTGCACTCAACAAGAACTCTGCATACAAAAAATAGATATTTAAGCAAGTCACACCCAAAATAAGAATAAGGAAGAAAAGGATATCGCTCTACTGAGCTATATCCCCCCGAGCCAAGTGGAGCATGCATGAAGTTGTCAAATCCTTCTTGACTACCTTCTTCTATTCTTTTCCATGGCGGACTTGAACCAGAGACCTTGCCTGTGAAGTTAAATAACAGCACATATGATCTCGTAGCTCTTGGAATGTAAAGATGCATTGTTAGGTGCTCCATTTTATTTTTCCATTGAAGACTAAACTTGTGCTCAAAAGATAGTTGTCCACACACTGATAATGGACGTATGGATTCTTGAGGAGATGAGCCGAATGGTCCCCCCCACCAACATCTGCTAATGTATCTGTACTTGCTGCAGATTGAAGTGGTGCCATATAAACTAAAAAGTGTGTTCAGGAAGTGTTTATGAACGGAAATGGGTGACCGATAAGTGGGTAATACTTGTTGGTCTCTCAAAATGTATGGATAAAAAATGGGCTCTAGTGTTTATAAACAGTTAATAAACAAGAGCCAAACATAGGCTTAGTCAACAAAGCCTTGACCAATAGAACCTATAATGCTTGTAAAAAATTCGAAGGGTGCTATAGACAAAAAATAAAAATAGCAAATCTGAGAAAAGTAGCTAGAAGAATCTTCAAAAGTAAAAATAAGGAGCAGTTGATAAGCCAAAGTCTAGATGTGCATACAAGTTAAAGAATCATCACAATAGATGAAAAAAGTGCCATGAATAATATAACCAACTGGAATTCATCAGATGCATCTGATGCAGAGTTTTTTGTTTTTCCATATATTGTCAAAGAGTTAAATGATGGCTTTTCGTGTTGTCATATATTCACACCCACAAAGGTTAAAAAATAAACAAACAGCAGCAAGCATGCAATAGAGAAAAAAAATAAGTTCCACCATGCACACAACTTCAAAGAGAGCACCATTACCAATTCTGATAACCTACAGAAAACATCAACTTCTTTGATCATTTGGAAATAGGCTGGCACTTCAGAAGTGACTTAAACTGCTAAATTTGTGACTGGCCAAAATCATGTTCTACTGTTACATAAAAGCTCAAGCTAGAGAGGAAATAACCTTCGTATTATCTTCACTTTCACCAGTCGCACTACTAGTTTCACTCAATGCATGCGCAGATTTCTCATCTATGTCCACTTCAGAACCATCTGCTGCATCATCATCTTCAAAACTGTCATCGTCGTCGTCGTCATCATCATCATCCGTAATTTTCTCGCTCTCACTACCAGTTTCTTCAGAATCAGTATAGGGTTCAGGGGATGCAGAGCCCTCCTGCAAGTACGTTTACTGGTTACTGAGTACAAAAATTCAAAAACTAACAAAACTATGGCAAGTAGAATATCTTTAAAGTAACCAACAAGGAAACGAGACATACAGAGAACAGGCTGCATTATGAAAACAAGATTTTTCACAGCATCCTAGCATAAATCTCACATAAATTTGAAAAAATAAATAAATAATTACATTCATCCTGAGCTGTTTTACCAACAACATACTTCCAGGGGATGTTGTAATGATTTTAATGAAATACATGCTTGCTGCAGTTTTTCCTGGTCAAGATGAGCAAATACATGACATAGATTTAGAGTGGCTTAGCAACAGTTGGCAAATAGTTCCACCAGAAGTTGTCTATGTCCACCTCATATTCATTTTTCTAGGTGATATCAAACCATCAATTAGATCCTTTTTAGTTTACTAGGAAGAGAGTTTCTGGTTCACCAGCCATCACAAATGAAGAGGACAAAGTGACTGTAGAAGTGAGTGGCAAGAAAATGTCTCCAAACAATTTAAAATTACTTAACACGGTCATGGCACACGGGGAAACTCTTATGTATCAGGAAAACATGCATTTGGAAATCTGAATACACAAAAGAAAAAGAAAATCAAAAACTGAATTCTGAAATTTCAGTTCAGTTTATCTACTTGATTGACATAGTAGACATCTTGACTTTGTAAACAATGATATAAAAGCAGCCGATGGCCGACAAACATCAACTATCTGGAGATAAAATAATATAATATGCGGTACATAAGGTAGATTTTGTATACCATATGGAGTTTTTCCATTATAATGAAAATGGATTTTCATGAAAAATATATTTCTTTAAGTCAGTAAACTGGAATGTAGTTATATTCAATTGAACTTCACACATGAACCTGCAATTGGAAAACCTAGTATTTTCAACGCTCGCTCATTTCAGTGCCTTCTGAAATAAAAATGTCCACCAAAGGTACACTAGAATGTAAAAATAAATAAATAAATAATAATAATAAAAAAAAAATCAAGAAGGGGAATTCCAAACAAGCACGGGGTTCAGTCATGCGATGTGCGACCATAAACCTTTACCTGCTGCTCAACTTAATACATCCACATAAGATAATTCATGCATGCATGCAGCTGTATAAGAAGCAAATAGGATATAATTAGACAAAAAAATAATGCCAATGACTGAGTATACCCCAAATATATTATCATACTCTTCAAGTAATGTAATACAAATGGCTTGAGCATGGTTAGCTGCAGCAGCTGCCTGCAAAAGTTGAACAGATCCATCACCTCCCATGTCAAAAACATTTTCAAGCTCACAATCGCCAGCAAGAAGGGGGCGAAGAAGTAAAGGAGCCATGCAAGCTGCCACAGCTGATATGCTCATTCGGTTCTCAGCCTTGTGAGATGCTATTGTTTGCATCATCATGAGAATTCTGATATGGAAAAGCAAAAATATTAAATTAAAATTTCAGATGTATTAATTGTCAATTCAAGAAAGCAGTAGAATATATGGCGTTATTTGAAGCAAATGAAGCAATAATTCGAGAATCACATCCACATCTATGAATGTTTGATGCCAGAAAAATAGTTTTAACTTATAACATGCCATATCATGAATGCCAGTCATAGGGTAAAATCCTAGTGGATAATAAACATACGAGCTCCGCTCAAGGATGTGAACCTCTGACATCAACTTGATAGTACCTTACTCCTTTACAGCCAGAACACATAATTTGGTTCTTATAATTGAAACTTTGGAACCTGAAGCACTTCATAAAAATAAAATAAATAAAATACCAAAATGAATAACAAATACACCATCCACGAATCCAATTAGACCATAAGATACATTCATTCATCATCCACATTATACTAATATAACCATGTTTCATAAATGGGCATTTCAAAGGACCAAATGTCTAAATTTATGTTTGAAAATTGTTGAACTACTTGATCTAAAAGCTTCAGCTATTATATAGGAACTAAATATATACTATTTAAATATTATCTCCAACATGGTCTCTCATATGTAGGCGGTATTACTTTTTTTTCACACTAAAGCCTTACAAGCATAATTTTAATAAATGGGCGAGACTTGAACCTAAGACTTTTGCTAGCTCTAAGACCATGTTGAACTATTTGGTATAAAAGTTTAAACTGTTAAATAGTGAACACATTTATATAATTTATTTAAATATTGTCTTCAAAAGAAACAATGTTAAGATAAAAGGTGTTATATGAAAAATGCAATTCATTTGGAAATGAAAATCAAATATCGTAACAGTATGATGGAATCCTTAGAATGTCAAGAATTCATCTCTCAGTTACTGGAATACAATTAAACGTGCACAGGGGTACAGAAAATTTTGTTGCGCGAACAATGTGCTACAGTTTCAACGCTGAATTTATTAAAAAAAAATTTGTAAGAAATTCCATGGAAATTTATAACACAGATCGTTCTTGAGAAACGATGAGAAACCAATACAAAATTAGAGCAATTAGTCAAACGAGAAAATTAAACAGAACAGTAATCTATAAAGCAAGTGTATGTGTGTAAACCTTTTAAAAGATATGTTTTAAAAGTTTCAAATTCATATTTCCAGCACATGAAAGCTGTATGGTCTATTATTAAACCAAAAAATTTAGCAGTCAAAGCCAATTATGCTCACATTTAATTTTGCACTAGTTATTTTGAAATATTGCTTTAGTCTCTTCTTCATGCTTTCTAAATGCTTTTACATAAGCATCAGAAACAATCAAGCTCTATGCTGAAGCAGAACCTGAAGAAATCATTCGTTGCTTGTTTCAGAGAAAACTATTAGGTAAAAGGGAGAGGGAGGATGGGGTGAGTGGAATATAAACAGGAATACATAAATCCACATGCATGCATACATATCATAGTGCATCAGTATTGGAAGACAGTACCAGCAGATGACATGATGAAATAAGAAATGACAAATATATCCAACAAGCAAAGAGTTACCAACCTAGACTTTGGAATAGTTAAGAAATGAAAGAAACCAATATATGCAGTTATTAAAAATTACCTCTGTAATAAGCGGCGATTTGGCTCTGGAAATGTTTCACATATGGCTGAACGCATAGCATTAACTCTCATGCCACGATCGGTTCCTAACCATAACAAGAAATCCTCCACTTTGAATATCAGGGAATAAGTACTGACTAAAAGAAGGAACATTGAAATTTTATCTAATTCTCAAATTTAGTAGAATAAAAATAAGAACCAAAACTGCTGGCTCACCTTCATTTTTCTTTTCTCAAACTGAAACAACCCACCCGAGTAACTCTAGTGGACCCGAAACTTGAAGTGTGCCGATGAGGGAGACTAGCTAGGTGATAGCTAGACCCACTATCAAGGCTGACAGCGATCCGGATTCAGAAATTTATTTATTGATTTTCTTCCACAATTAATTCATTTGGGTCTTATAAAAATTTGATAAAGTTGGTTATCTTAAGAATCTAATAAAACGGTCTGCTATGAGGATAAAAAACAGTAGTTATTGTATAAAAAAACCAAAATTTATTGACTTATGGAAAAAATACACGTGCGCTAAATTTTATATATTAATTAATTTTTTACTACGAATAATTTATCCAGCGGCTTCTAAAAAATCAACCTTGACTATCGTATGCTTGCACTACAGGATACACCGAAGGATACTATATACAGAATGTTTACTTCTCCCCATGATACCGATTTCAGTGTAGTTCTTGATTTTGCACATAAAAAATGCATCGGTGTATCCATAGTGTTGACCGCTGAAAACTAACGTAGTGCTTTATTCTAAGATGCACCGATACAGACACGTATCGGCCACGTCGACATGTGATTTTTTTTCAAAAAAAAATTGATAGGACACGCAGTCGACACGTAAATTAAATTATTTAAAATTCTTCATTCATATAGCATAAATTTAATTTAATGCTTATTATTAATTTTTCTTATTGAATTTTTTTAAATATGAGTACATTTTTATTATTTAATAATAACTTTGAGTTAAAAATATATAATATTTCTAAGGCTTAATAGCACAAAACGTCCCTACGTTTGACAATTCTTGAGGAAAACGTCTCTACGTTTCATTTTTTCGCATTTTCGTCCTTATTTCAACGTTTCATTGTGGAAAAACATCATTTTCAGAACAAAATGTCCCTATGTTTGACATTTCTTATGGAAAACGTCCCTACATTTCATTTTTTTTTGCATTTTTGTCCTCATTTCAACGTTTCATTGTGGAAAACATCATTTTTTTCACGTAAAATGACCAATATACCCTTCTATTTAATAAAACAAAAAAATAAAGAGAAGAAAAATAAAGAACAAATTAAAATCTTACTCCTGAACTTTTTTAAAAAGTACAAATAAATCCAAATAAATTATTAAAATATAAAAAATAACCAAATATAAAAATAAAAATTGTTTCTCCCTCCTCCTCTTCTCCTCCCTCCGCCTCCGCCTCCGCCTCCGCCACCACCACCACCCCCTTCATAAATTTTAGGGTTTCTCATTTCAATTATTTGTAAATTTATTCCAATATATATATTCTTGTTACAAATTTTAACCTCTTCAATTTATCAAGAATGGATGCACAGAGGGCTTTGCTTGATGGACTCATGGGAGCAGGTAAGTTGCTCTTTCCTTAAACACAAATTTCTATATCTCAATACTGGGCTTTCTTTCGTCTAAAAGATCACTTTTTTTTTTCTTAATTTTGAATGATGAATTTCATCTCGTCATACTTTGCAGATTTTCTATGGTTCGATTTTGCCCCCATGATTTGTTCGTCAACACTCCACCACCACCACCACCACCACCCCCTAAGTTGGAGTTGTTCTTGAAGGGTGATTTAAATGGGGTAGAGTAGTCAATTGATGTGGTGGCTTTGATTCTAAAGCTTAGGGGTTTTAGGAAGAATGGGTTTGTTGGTTTTGAAGGATACGGAAAGAGATGGTGAATACAGATGAAGAATTGCAGAGGCCGCCATTGATGAGTTGGAGTTTCAAGCAATTGAAAAGTGAGATTTTGGATGAAAATTCTTTGGGTTTGTTGGCTTTTTCTACAATTTTGAATTTTCATAGTTGAATTTTATGTTCTGAAAACTGTGGACTTGAATTTTTGAATTCGAGACCTAAAGAATTCATATCTTCCTTGGTTATAAAAATAGATGGCCCGATAAAGGAAAGCCCGTAGTCTCCTGGGATATTACGGATGGGGAGCTTCTTGGGTTGTGGTACCACCACCGTCGCCGCTGGTATTGAAGGCGGCGGAGCTGGTGGTGCAATAGATAGTTTTTCTGATACAGATGCTTTGGTTCGGTGGAGAGTGGGCTCAAATTTGAAGGGTTTTGGAGGAGATAACTTTGATGAAGGAAATTGCAGGGGTAGAGTATAGAAAGTTAAAGAAGATGAAGCCATGGATTTACAGAAGTTTTTATTTTTCTCTGTTGTCACATAGTTGAATTTTATGTGGTTAGGTGACAGATATTTTTAGTTTTTTCTTTTTCCAATAATGGTGGTGGTGGCGGCGGCGGCGGCGGCGGCGGAGGCTAAGGGAGAGGGAGGAGAAGAAGAGGGAGAAACAATTTTTATTTTTGGTTATTTTTTATATTTTAATAATTTATTTAGATTCATTTGTACTTTTTAAAAAAGTTCAGGAGTAAGATTTTAATTCGTTCTTTATTTTTCTTCTCTTTTTTTTGTTTTATTTAAATATAAGGGTATATTGGTCATTTTACGTTTAAAGATGGTGAAAATGATGTTTTCCGCAATGAAACGTTGAAATAAAGTCAAAAATGCAAAAAAATGAAACGTATGGACGTTTTCCACAAGAAATGTCAAACGTAGGGACGTTTTGTTCTAAAAATGATGTTTTTCGCAATGAAAAATTGAAATAAAGACGAAAATGCGAAAAAATGAAACGTATGGACGTTTTCCACAAGAAGTGTCAAACGTATGGACTTTGTTTGCTATTAAGCCATTTATAAATTGTAGTAAATGTTCTCAATCTTTGCTTATTATCAAAATTATGTCCTCACATTTTTCTTGTCGCATTCTTGTTCTCATTTTTTTATTAATTAGCACGTCTAGTTCCTAATGGTTTTTGCCAGAATAGTCCATGAGGACGAATATTTAATCTTATTATAATATTTGTTGTTTATTTATTTAAGGGTAAATAAGTCTTTAATGCCCTCCTAATGGTTTTTTGGAGAGAAATTATTATCAAAAATTACGTGTGCTAATTAATGGAATATTGACGACAAGAATGCAAAAAATAAAAAGTTGTAAAGTAGGACAATGAGGACTATTTCTGTATGCTAATTCAATGGTTGACAATAAAATGGTTTAAGAGTTAAAAGTGCAAAAAAGGATATAAGTTGCTGCAATTTCTCCTTAAAATAAATGTTTTTTTTAGCACAAAACATTGGTACAAAAGAATAAACGTCGCCTGAGAGATTCGAACTCTCGCGGGGAAACCCCATGTACTTAGCAGGCACACGCCTTAACCACTCGGCCAAAGCGACAAGTTGTAATCAAGTTTTTCAATTACTATATATCTAGTTTCTGAGAAAATACCTGTGTAGAGAAAAAAAAACCTTCTTTTTGTTTATACTTGATTTTCTGAGAAAAAAAAATAAATATGAATATCAATGTTATAAGAACCAGATCGGACCAGCTAAGGCCACTTCTCCAAACGAGCTGATCTACCCCCACAGCTCATTCCACACTAGATTCCTCCCAAATTTGCACTTTTAAGTTTTAAGTGGTGTTTCATAGCATATTAGGCTCTTGATAATGTTAAGAAGATTAAACGTACTTGGAAACTATGTGGGTTCAATCATATTGAGTTGAGCGATCAAAAATTTTCAATTGCAAATAAAGTTTCATAAAGGTTAAATCGCCTTATTTGTTTCGGATTAAAATTAGATTTTAATTTAAGTCAAAGTCAAACAATCAATATTAACCACATCTTTCATCGGTCCCACAGTTTTTCAACCACACATTTTAAAAATTTATATCGCAATCTATTAAAAATCTAATTTTAATTCCCACCAAACACCCAGTAGATTAATAATGCATTTTTCAGAAAAATTATTCTACCATTTGTAACAGATAAATCTTTTAGGATGGCACTTCAATTTCCAACGAGTGGTATCAGATTAAAATATCAAACTTAAACCGTATAAATGCACAAAATGAATTTCTCAAGTTGCAATCGAATGATAGTGCAATTGAATAATGGTGTAAGAAGTAACTCAAATGCAACAGCTGGAATTATCCATTATTAGCTCTCAAAATGTGCGGTACCTTTTGATGCAATGGAAGAGTTTGGGTCTTAATAGAACACGTGATCCTTTTAGATTTGATGAATGGGGACGCATAGATATTCACTTCAGTAGGGAACTTTGATACAATTGCCAACATGTTCAAAGAAAAAACTTCAGTTAGTTTCATCATGTCCAGAGCAGATGATTAGGAACCGGTTGAGGAACATTGAGCTACACCGCCAAATTGGAGCTTAGTTCGTGCAAGTCACGGTTGTTGCATACCAACACGATTAAAGTTCAGTCTCAAAACTATCGAAAGAGTAAGATTTAATTTCCAAGCCCACTCTTGTGTTTTTTCTATCGCAAGTGTACAATATCGTAACAAGTAATATAGTGAACTTTTGAGACCGGATTATTATTCCCACGAGAACTATACTTTTGAATTTAATTAGATTTTTCTAACTCCTATTTGATGAAAGTAAACAAAGAGTTATGCGTTGATATGAGTTTTTTATTTAAACGGTTTAACTTAATTAAAATGCACACAAAGATTGGTTGAGATTTCAAATAATGGATGGAAATTAGGGTCGAACAATTTTACCTATTGATCACATTTAAGTTCTAATTCAAGATTTAAGAGTCTAATGTAGTGTTCGATCGAATTCTTCTATAGTATTCAATTTACCTCTATCGAGTTCTTATTGAGCCTATTTAACTATATCAATCTCATATCTCTACGCGAATCTACCTTAGTTAAACGAAATATTAGTTCTAAGAATTCATGTATGATCGCACTATTTAGTATAGGTATCTCTACACGTTATACTAAATTACCGAATTTTACTATATGATCTAAATCTCAAACTCGCATCTCGATTCGTAAAAGATTCACAAAAGTCCTCAAATTAGTGATCAAGAAATTTAATGCATTAAACTCATAATAAAATCAACACATGACGATAAAATACCATGAATCTTGAATAAAAGACAAATGTTTTCAAGTAGATTACATCGTTCGCCCTAAACATAAAATTTAGCTACTCATAATAAATGAAGAAGAAAAATAAAAAGTTATTGAGTACATCATCGGATTTTAAATATAGATCTAGAAAAAGAAATAAAGTTTACACCAAGATCTTCTTCTTCTTCTAATCAATGCTTCACAACTTGAATTCTTTGATATTTTTCTCCTTTGATTGTGATCTTCAACTCTAGTTGTATCTTTGTTTTCTCAATGTGTGGAACCCCATAAAAGTGCCTTCTTTCTTTTATTTATACCCCCCTACACGGTTTTCCAATTTTTGGAGTCTTTCTGGACTTTTCGTGGGTCTAAACATCATAATCCTAAAACAAGCGGCGATGCGCCTAAGCGATAGGAGGCAACGCCTAGGCGCGTTCGCCTAGGCGCCATGAGTGCAGCGCTTAGGCCCTGCATCTATGTTTCTGCTGTCTCTTTACAGCGCCTCGAAGCTAAGTTGTTGTTCCAAACTCTGCGTCTTTCTCAGTATTTTTGTTATAATTTTCTCTCAATATTCGATTAAGGCGATTAAAAATGCTTCAGAAAGATAACTGTAGTCTTTGATAGCAATACCTCTTTTCCAATTCGAACGTTTACTGGGCTAAAATGGGTCTCAATCTCCAACTAAAAATCTGAACATCCATGTGCAGTTGAAAATTGATTTGTGAAAATATTTTGGCCATAATTTCACTCCTTTTGACTTTTAATTGTATCCAATTGACCTCTAGTATTCTCGAATATTCATCGTGAGCTCCGACACAACTTTTGAATATTTGTACTTTAACCTCCAAACTTTGGATCTTGCCAATTTTCGCTTATTTCTTTCAATTCACTTCCATTCACCGAGTCTCAACTAATAACACATTATATAATAAACAAAGCTATAATTTCATTAAAATAATTACGAAATGTCAATATTTTAGAACCTGAATAAGTGTATAAAATACACTTATTACCTACTATTGGACAACACACTGAAACGAGAGAGAGAGAGAGAGAGAGAGCTTTTTTCTATATACTCATTTTCAATCACACATTCATAAATAAAATATTATACACGTGAACTCAAAAATTTTTTCCTACTTTTTAACCATATATTTTTCAAAAGTTCACTATTCAAAACAATGTTTTTCCAAAACAAGGGCTAAAGAGATTTTCATACTCATATTGGGGCAAATTCTAGATTTACATTTACTATATTTTTCTTCTATTGATTCTTTAATTTAGAACCCTCTCTCTTAGGCAACGAAGCATGGATAAAGGAAAGGGAAAATCATATCTACCTTAGTTTAAGATTATGGTGTATGAATAACAAACTTTTGAGAAATTTTGCATAAATCGTAGGGTTGTCCGTGGGTCGTTTCAGTTCGATTCTGCTTGGTTCCAAAATTTTCGAGTATTTAATAAATGGACTCGTCGGGTCCCAATATAATTATGGAACCGTTCGAGTTCGGTTCGGTTCCTTTCGGTTCCATGCCATAATTAATTTTTTTAACATTTACAGCAACAGTACATAAATATGACTAATGACATTTCATTCGTAATATTTACAAATTAACGTAGCCTAATTCAAAAATATATAAATAACTAGCTGTCAAATAACATTAATTCAATGCATACAATTACCAAAAAGTAGATATTAATATTAAAATGCCGGTGATTCAAATTAAAAAATTGAGGCTCAAGGCTTAAAATTATGAAATGATCTGATTTAACTAATTAATTTGTTAATTTATTTAGAAAAAAATAAAATAATTTAATTAATTCAATAAATAAAATAAAAAAATTTATTTAGTTTCGGTTCTCATTCGGTTCTTCGGTNTATTTAATTTGTGAAGAATCGCTCGGTTCGGTTCGATTTGGGTTCGGTTTGATCCGGTTCGGTTCGATTCGGGACTTTTGGACACCCCTAATAAATCGTATCATAATTAACAATACTTTCAGGAAAAAAAAAAAAATTTGATAATAGCGTGTGACCAAAATTTGAGGTTATAAAAGGAGAATGTGATATGTATAGTTAGATTTATGGCAATGGAACTGGAAAAAAAAAAAAAAAAAATGTAGCAAGAAATAATGCTAAGGAAGAGAGAGTGGTGTACAATTTATTTTGCTTTCAATACACTAAATGGTCGTCACATATTTATGAAAAAAACAAATAATAAGTGTGTACTCATAAAATGGTAGAAGAAATGGAACTTATGTCTTATGGGTAAACCTTAAATTCTTGAAAAAGTTTAGTTCCATTCAGGAAATGAGAAATAAACCGTAGTTCAACTAGGAAATTGGTTCTCTAGTCTCTACCCGTAAAAGAGCATATACCTCTAAATTATTTATGCTATCATTTGAGAGTCAAATAGAGAGAGAAACAAATTATAAGTGTGTTTAGAGATTGGAAATATGCAAATGCAATTAGATTCCGTCGTGTACTAAGGTCCATTGTTTATCTTCTATATGTTCTTGAAAATCATGAAATTTAATATTTTGGAATTCATGTTCATGTAATTGTTCATATGAATTCCACAATATTAACATAGAAGAGTCGTCGTTAAGGTGGTATACAGATATGAAAAAACAGAAGGAAAGAAGAATTAAATCAACAAGTAAAGAAATAGAAAAAGAAGCAACGAAATCATTTATAGATGTCTTTAGAAAATGACCAAAACGTGTATCTTGATGAAATGGATATTTTCTAAAGAAAGAATCTAAAGTACCGTTCTACAAAAAAATAGAGAAGTGCTACATGTACCGCCTATTTAACGATTTTACAACTGGCAAGATTTCACATAATTTCTAACAAAAAAACACAATTAATCCAATCATTGAAATGTTACCACCTCAGCATCTGTAAATCGATCTATTAAAAGCATCTGTACTAATAGGAAAATTGTAAAATATAATAAAACCATAATTTTCTTAGGTTTTATCCATGCCAAACTCTTGAACTTGTCCTTTCTCCCAGGGGCAATGCCGCCACATCCCTTGACGTTGATTTTTCTTTGAATATACATACCTAATTCATTTTGAGTGCAGAACCCACAATAAAGTCGCATTTCTCGACCCCACAGATCACTATCAAAACCAAGGACTCCGTCAAAAACTACGTCGTGTAGTTAAATACAATAAAAGCGCTTACCACTCAAACTCTTCATCAGTGGTTCATGTCAAAGAAGATGATACAACTCCCACCCACCGTCCACGTCTCTATCCCATCACATCTAATCTTCCTTATCTGATAAACAAATCACATCCCAAAATGGAACCCACCAATTTTATTGTGTTTGTTCCCTTAGATTTTGTCCCAAATATAGGACACACATAAATGGCTAGCAATAGATGATAAAATCTTATCAAGACTTCTGTACAGTACTGCATAACCCTACATACTGATAACTTGGGGGAGAAATTCTACATGTACAGGGAAAGTTTCATAGGCGGTTTACATGTGCACAGTTACCAATATTTCATTGACAGTTGGCCCCTAAAAAAGGGAAACTACCAATTATGTGCTATCAACGCAATACCTGTAAACGTTCTGATAGAAAAACCCTGTACCAGTGGTTTTCCGGACTTACGAGGCTAGGTTTAGGATCGAACAATCTAATGACTTTCACTCAAAGCAAAGACTTCTACTTTCCATTTTCAAACGAGTTTCAAACATCTCAATTCAAAATCAATTGATATTCAACGTAGATAAACTAAACCTTTTATGACACTCTTATCCTCAAGCCACTGAGCCAGTGCAGTGTGAGGTGATCGGCCTCAACATATGTTACCTAGGTGGCTAGGTCTAAGTTATAGTGTTGCAATCCTGCCCAGTTTCAAAAATGGAACAACCATGAATGATGATTCAATTCGGAAGAGAGAATTTAAATAACAATCTTAAATATATGAAATACAATTAGAACACTGCCCATGAGTCTTTTTTTTTTAGTACAGCGCAAGTAACAAATGAAAACTCCAGCCGTATTAATCAACAAATGATTGAAGTTGAATATTATTATCAAAAAAATATCTTCTTAGCTTAAAATTGAAACCATGAACTTCCAAACTCCAGCATTGCCTCAAATACTCCTCTCTTTCCATGGTATACCGCCAGCAAAAATAAGCGACCAAAAGAATATATACTTCCTAGAAGTCTTGTTTGTCTAATTGAAATGAATTCATGTTTCAATTACTAGACTCTGAGCTGATCAAGTTGCATCTGCTCGAGCCAAGCTCCTAAAACTGACTGATCAATAGAATCAATTTGAGAACTCGATTTTGAACCCTCACCGGATGGGGCAGCACCAGAAATAGGAGCTGCAAACTTCTCCATCATCTCAGGTGGTGATTCTTTGACAAGCGATTGTACCCACGACAGATCAGGCTCCTCTCCCTCGTTATTGGGTTCAACAGAAGTTGATCTTTTCATATGAGCATGATCACCTCCATTAACAGACCAATCAACTTTACCATTGGAGGCTCCCCCCCACTTAGTGGTCCAGGAATTCACAGGCGACCCAACAATGGAGGCACGGTTTGATCCAAGATCCCGAGAACTGAGGATACGCAGCTGCTGCTGCTGCTTCTCTCGTTGAGCAAAGGCTGAAAAATTGGCACTCATTGGTGACGAGGGTTCCACACTTCTTGGTGACGACATCCTTGGAGATGAGACACCAAAGGAAGCCTGCAACAAAGAGTGTTCAACATTTCTAGGGGAAAATATGTTAGTATTGATCGGTGAAAGCACGTTCTGTTGCTGCTGATGTTGCTGCTGAAACTGATTGAGAACCGCAGATTTGTGCTTAGGAGAAAATACACCAGAAGCCATTGCCTGATCAGAATATCCAGGTGACGAAGTGATCTCTGCAGAAAATAGTTCCTCAAGATTGGAAGGAGTTAGTGTATTCGACCGACCAGAATGATTCAAAGCACCAGAATTAGGATGTGGCTGTGAAAAACAAGCCAAGTCATTCAAAACAAGTTGCTGAGCATTAAAATCCTGCATCATGTTCAAATCCTCAGGTAGCATGTCTCGGGCACTAAGAGAAGATCTGAGACGGCTGGATTGGGTGTTGCTAGCAGGGAGATGAAGGGTCGGGACATTTGGTTGAGGCCAAGCTGCAGACGAATGAGACATCCCATTTGCAGTGGGCGACATGGGTTGTTTGTATGCAGGAGACATGACAGAGTGGGAAGAAGGTGACCCAGGTAAAAGGCTCAAGGCTGCAGCCATGTCCATGACACTAGCTGCAGAGGCAGCTGACCTTGGGGAAGGAACACCAGATCCAGTAGAAACATAGAGGGGTCGAAGCTCCTCCGGCGTGTGTGCAAAGAAACACACTTGTCTAGCACAGCTTGTGCCATCCTTGCACAGTCTTGTCCGATACTGAGCCGGGTGTAGCCAGCACTCAAACACGCCATGAGCATACTCACACATATCCCCTCGCCTACAGGCACCCTTACGAAAATCAGGACAAGGGACACAGCTGTAATGATACTTTCGTGGGTCTCTTCTGCGAGCATTCTCTCCTGGGTGAACAAAAGGACACTCGGTCCAATCATGAGAGTAGGCCCTTGAACAAGGCCTGACCTTGAATGAAAACATCCGAAACTCATCAGTTGAGAATATGCTATTCTTGATATCGGGAAGAGATGGATCCACCGGGTATTGTTTTTTCTCCGACGTAGATTTAGCAGGGACATCATTTGCCTTAGAAGCCATAGGAGAAGATGTTGAATCTGATGGTGAACCTGGAGACCTACTTTCTGGGGAAGAAGATAGAACAGGTGAAGCAGTTGAGTTAGATACTGATACCCTTAAATTGTACTCGCCTACTGATCCATCAGAAATATTGTTCACAAGCAGTTCTTCAAGAGCAGCTTTAACACCCAGAAATTTAGGAGGAACAACAATCACATCAACTGGGCGATGATGGTTAGCGTCTTCAATATTTGGATCTGCACCAGCCGACAGTAGCAGCTTGATGGCATCAAAGGCAAGAATAGAGCCACCAGAAGCAGCACAATGGAGGGCAGTACACTTGTCTCTACCACATATTCTATTCAAATCAACCTCCGGCAGAGCAACCATCAGTTTCAAAACATCAACACTACCATAGGTAGCAGCAACCATCAAGGGGGTTCTTTCCTCAGGTGTGATCTGCTTTGAACCCTTCTTGCGAAGGTACCAAATACCAACCTCATCAACTGCAGACAAATTAAGCTCGATGGATCTCTTGAATTGCTCCACATCATTGTTGGCAGCAAATTCAAGTAAACTAGAAAAAGAATCTTCAGTCTCCACAGCTAAATTACTTGTGTCCTTCATGTTATTTGATTTGGTGGCCATGGTGGATAGAGCAGTAGTTGAACTTGTATTTGATTGCTCTGGGCCACTGCACATACTTCAATCAGCTGCAGTCAATCAAGAACAGCGTTGTTTAGATCAAGAGCATATTATATCTAACTGAAAATAAGAAATTAAAACAGTAATCTTCGAAAAGAAACTCTTATCATGATTCATTAATTCTTATGAAGCTCTGAAAATGTTAAAATTCATTTAAAAAATTATTATCTTGAGACTAAAGAGTAAATATTGAATAATAACAATACAAAAGCTCATTTTACACCAAGAATCAACAATTTCGGCATAATGATTGCAGACAGACCATTTTTAGTCATAAACTTCAAAATCTTGAGATCAAAACAAAATTCAAGCAACTTGTTCAACCAATAACACAAGGCTTCAAATATTTTTTGCTCGTACATGGTTAAAAATATCATAGACCCCAACTTTCCCAAATGAATTAAATACTTCTCGGGCCAATTATTGCATCAGCTAGACAACGACTTCGTAGAACAAATTCAGGGGATGAAAATCATTGTCAAAACACAATCTTTCGCAAAAACAAATAAGAAATAGAAAAAATTTATATTTCTAGTACTAATTAATTACACATATCTCAAAATGATAAAAATTTTGAAAGCAAAGATACATATGCACATAAACACAAAGAAACATTCGCGTGTCCTATGTTTATATTCGTCATGAATCATACAAAGAAGCACAGATCTACAAGATCAAGATGAAACCACGATATACCTGTACCAGTGTACCGTAACAAGTCTAGAAGCATATATCAGTTCACAAGTTAATGGATAAATCGAGTTTATATAATAATCATTTCTTTAACTCAGATATTCCGACTGAAAATTAAAGTAAATCCAAGCGAAGTAAGAAAAGCTGCCCGTTAAATAAAACTTACCGATGATCCGAAATGAAGATTTTTTACAAGATCTGTAAATTGGTCAGTCAATTATCGATCTTGGGTTTGAATTTTAAGAAGAAAATAAAAATCAAAGGTTGCAACAAATGGAGTTCCCACTTAAGAAATTTATATCATACAGATAACAATAAATAAAAAAGAGAGTAGATAAAAAGTTTCAGGTACCCATACGGAGATATAGGGGAAGCGTACGTATGTATGTATAGGAGGGAGAAGAAAAATCGAGAGAAAGCGAAAGATGGGCCTCGTTTTGTGCTGCAGGCAGAGAGGTTCAAGTGTGTGTACTAGAGAAGTGGAGGAACGGTTTGAAATTCAATTGAAATATAAATGAAATGCAAATACAAATGTAAATGATGTTGAAATTTACGCGAAATGAAATTTAAATGCCAGTCAAATTCAGAGGATATTTGAAAGTGGGGTTTTGGCCGGTAGGAGCTAGGGAGCGTTTGGATGCCCTTTTTTCCTTTTATTATTTCCACTTTTTCTTCACTCTTGTTACTTAACAAGCTATTCTATATGTACACATAGCTATATGTACACTTTGGTTTACATCATGACTTACGCCAATGTGTGTTGACAAATTTGGACACATTAATTTTAAAAACAAAATTTTCAATTAATGGTTAGATTTTTGATACGTAAGAAGTATCAATCAAGGTGTACACATTTGACTGTACAAATAGTCTTATTCTTACTTAACTTGCTAACCCTTGACATTTTTCAGTATCAATCAAAGTGCACACATTTGATTGTACAATAATGTCAAGGAAGGAGCGTACAAAATTACAAATGACATTTTTCAGTTACTTATTTATTTTCTTTAATGAATATAGAATAAAACAATTTTAACATTTGTTTGTCTACCATTATTTCAAAAAAAAAATTTCGCAAACTTATTTTCGACTATACATACTCGAAATAAAATGTCTTTCATGTAAACCCTAAGTTTTTTCATACTTTTTAATCACACTTTTTTTTTTTTTGAAAAATCACTATTTTTAGAATCACCCTCCTACTTTGATGATAGACAAATAGGAACTAAAAAAGCTTTTGTATCCAAGGAAATTGCATTAGTTCAACCTCCTGTAAGAGTAACCAGTCAAAGAAAAATAAGTTGCAACCAGTTTTTTGCTCTTGGTCGTTAAGCGACAAATTATTGCACCAATATATATATATATACTGAACAGAATCGAGCAGTTTTTCTTAAATTAAATATCTGAACGTGTATCTAAATCAATAACCGACGAATTTAATTCGATTCTCAGTTCTAGACCAAGAAGAATTTTCCTAATTTTTTAATTTTTTTTATCTAAAATAAATCAAATTATTTTATTCTTTCTAAATAAATTTACTAATTAATTAATTTAGGCCAAACTCAAAATATGATTTTCATATTTCTAATTTCCAACCAAACTCAAATCAAATATTTCTAAATTTTACCCAGATATCTTATTCTACCGAAATACCATTTTCGTCGTTTTGGAGAAATCGAATTGGAAGCTTGATTGTGCATCTCTTCATTATTATGAGTTCACCATCTTTCTCTTCTTGTGATTTTAACAATCAAATCTATGAAAAACTCAACAAAGAGAAGCGCAAAAGATATCATGTGATTGGACTACGTTATTTTGTAAAAGTTAAAATTGAATATGTCATTAGTTGAATTAATGTAGTGTTATTGTAAATATTAAAAAATTTAATTATTATACGGAACTCGAGAATCGAATGGAACCGAACAGAACATGAACGATTCTATAATTAAATTTGGACCCGACAGTTTCACTTATTAAATACCCGAAAATTCAGGATCGGTACAATTCTCCTTAAAATCGAATTGAATCGAACAAAATCATATCCAACCCTAAACTAAGCTAATTATAAGTAACAATGGGCTCATCTTCAATGGTGTAAGCATGGCAATTGGCAAACATGAAGAGTTTTAACCGTCGAGTGAGCTAGTGTAATTGAACATACAGTAAAATCATGAGCTTGTATACATACTTTTATCTAGGATTAATAGATCAAAATGCATCATAACTTTACGTGTGAGTCATCTTTGTGGCCCAGACATATTAACAGGATGTTTGGTGGGGATTAAAATTAGATTTTTAGTAGACTGTGATAGAAATTTTTGAAATGCGTAATTGAAAAGCTTTGGAACCCATGAAAGATGTGGTTAATATTAATTGTTTGACTTTAACTTAAATTAAAATTGGGTTAATTTCACAAATGGTCACTGAAGTTACCTGAAAATTTCAAAACGGTCACTGAAGTTTTAAAATTTCAGAAATGGTCCCTAAAGTTTGAAATTTTTTTCACAAACGGTCACTGAATGTTCAAATTTTTTGGGCAAGTTTGAGGGAATTTTTCGATAATTTTCGACCACCAAAATAGCCGATTTCGGATACCGTTGGAAAGCCCATGATGTCCTCTTCAATTACCATCAAAAATCTCTCCAAAACTCCAAGTCATTTGGCC
>CAIGRF010183103.1:5624-25082 GCA_903798235.1 Fraxinus ornus
AAAAAAAAAAAAAAAAATGTCTGCATACGAAAATCCCATAAATATCCACAGCAGAATATAGATAATAGAAAGGATAGCATGGGCGATTTTCAAGTAATTTTAATCGTAAACAATAGAATCTATATTTTCAAGTAAGTTTGGTTGTGAACAATAGATTCTATATGTTACAGACACATCTACCATGCCTCCATTTTGGGTGTGGAGGCCTTTAATCCGGCCCAAACAGGCCTTAAATCAATTTATTAAGGGTTTTCACGGAGAAAAGATGATATATCTTTATATGGGTTCTACATAGTGGACCTAAAACCATGAACAATACTAAGCCTAATCATCTAGGTACAGTGATAAATAACCAAATGCCCTTGAGACATTTTTAAGGTATAATTATTTTTAATAGACCAAAATCCAACCTCACAGCTTATAAAATTTCTGACATTTGCTTAAAAATGCAATTGAGCATCTTTACCTTACATAATATGTGTAGTCCTTGTTACACAATACAGGAACGAGCTGTGTCGAGAATCCTAGTACATAACAACCTAAATTATTAAGATGAATCTCAACAGTCTATCGGTGGATAAAGTAAACTCCATCATTTAGCAATTGAGTTCTTTCACTCGTGCTATAGCATTCATGCCTAAAAAATTAACCACCTCCAACATAGAGCATTAAACTTAAATTTCAATTGCATTACAGATGTAAGCAAGAGGAGGAAAAGATGAACGTTTGAAACGAAGCTGCTTGTATGCAAATGTTTCTAGAGAACAATAAGACTTTTCATAGAACACACACGCACACATACTTAGTTTTGATTAGAAGAGTGTTAAGAAAAAAAAATATAATTCAGATACAAAAATTACCACAACAGAATAAACAAATCACTTTTTAATGGGAAGAACTTAAAGATACAATATACAATAATCTTACTACAAGGTGAATAGCAACTATACTATCAAGCTCAGTAGTTTGGTCTTGTGTTATTCAATATCTTAATACTCTCAAACCTTTTATTGTTTTCTCCGACTTTCTCTCCCTATCTCTCTTTACCTGTTGTCACTTTCTCTAGCACAGTAGTTCTTGAAGTATACAAATTTTACAAACAAAAACTACAAACTGATAAATTCAGTAGGAACTCTAAACGATGCACTGCTTATTCAAATATTTGTAAACATATAACATCCTGTTAATTGTGATTTATTTATTCTCATTCATATCCTGCCAGGGTTGTATTGAATTATAGGGAATTAACCTAGACTTGCGAATATGAATCTTGAAGAAGATTCATGAACATTACAACGCCTAATATATCTACAAACAAACCTGGAGGAGGAAACATAATAATGGAATATATTTATGAATTTTGGAATATAATAATTATATACCATTGAATATTAGAAAATGATCTCGAATCTATAAGATTCATGCATATGCATTAAATTCGATTCACCAACATCAAGTATACATAGGAGTCTAAGGAATGGAAAAGAGTGAAACAATTGCAAGAAGTTGTAAGCAAACAACAAAGTGAAAAAATATTGTCTTCTTGAAATTTTGAGTTCTTGAATTAAATTTTGACTCTACAATGTTCATAACAAAGTGGCATCCAGTAGAAGGATTTGTTAGAGATGACGTTATTAAAGTGGGATACAAGTGGCATGAACTAAAGGCGTGTTTAACTTGTGCACTTTTGATGGAAAAACGCGCTTATATACTAGAATGAGACAATAGTGGTTTATCAAGATTGCATCCCTACGGTTGGATGCAAGTATAGAATGGGAGACTTATGAGATTAAGGGTTTAGTTGAAAACATACTGTTCATCTCTCTCTCTTCAAATCTGTGCTCTCTTTGTTTACTCTCCACAATTTCTTTGTATTTTGGTATATTAGAGTCTTAGATTGTGTGAAAAGGAGGTGATAATAACACATGTTGTACAATTATTTGAGAACTTGTTTTTCTGAAGAAGTTTAAGTGCATCAGAGTCATATCTGCTCTATGTGGAGCTCCAACAGCCATTAGCCAGTTTTGGTGAACTCTGGAGCCTAACTAGTTTGGGGCAACCAAATCTAGTGTTTTTTTTTTTTGGGTGTGTATGTGTGTTTTACATATGTGATTAATAATTTTATTTTGCTTAAAAACCTATTATTGATATCAGAGCTCTTAGGGTTTCAGTTTGAGGATCCTAATACACAGGTTTTTCTTGATCTGAATTTATGTTCGCGAAGGTCTGGATCTCTGAGTGAGAGCTTTTCAGTGGTGATTCTTTGTTCATAAGGGTTTCGAAAACTTGAGTGTGGATCGCAAGGTACTACACAAAGAGGATTAACCAAGATTTTTTGGGCGAAAAACATATACCCTAAAGAAAAATTGCCCAAATCTCCCTTAGAGCGAAAAACATAAGCCTTAAGGGTCAATTCTTGGAGGTTCTGTTATATGAAGATTCTTGGACTCCTTTTTTACAAACAGCTGATGTTCACTCCATGATTTCTAATCCTTAAGTTTTTGAGTGAAGGATTCACATTCTTGATGTAATGTGTGATTCAAGTGATTTGTTGGGTTTTGTGACCCAAATTCGGTCTAAATTGGGTCTAACGTTTCTCGTTTTGGAGTATTGGGCTTGAAGATGTCAACATAGATTCCAAAAAGGAAAAAAAAAAGACGGCTTGACGGCGCTAGACGGATGCTTGACTCTCGCTTGAGCGAGAAGAGCAAAATTGGAGCAGGCCGCCGATCTTTTTCCTTATTTTCGGATTTTACGCAATTTTTGACCTAGTTTCCATGTTTTAGGGTTTTGGACGGTTCTCCTATAAATATACTAGTCTCTTTATTCAGTTTAATAGACCTTATGTAAGCAGAAAAGTGCATAAATTGTATTCCGTCTCCATTGGTTGTTAGTAAAGTATTATGTTCCTCTACCAATTCATCTTCTTGCTTTTTTTTTAATCTTGTTTTTTCTTTGTGCGATCTATACTTCATATCGCGACATATCACCTCCTCAAATTCCTAACAAGTGGTATCGGAGCTAAGGTTCAGCAATTCCGCAGAGCAATGATTTGATTCGTCGAGGTTTTTATTATTGATGGATACCATAAAGTATGATACTCCGCTGTTGGATCACAATACAAGATTTTTTGTTGTGGCAAGTGAAGATGAGATCTATATTGGCGTAGATGGATTTGAATGATATTTTGTTGAGATTTGACAAGATGCTTACAACTTGGACAACAGAGGAAAAGCAACGAAAAGATCACAAGGCACTTTCACAGATTCATCTTTATCTATCTAACAATATTCTTCAGGACATCTTGAAGGAGAAGATAGCACATGCATTGTGGTTAAAACTGGAGCAATTATGCATGATCAAAAGTCTGACCAGCAAATTGCATTTCAAGCAGATGCTTTATTCTCATCGCATGGCAGAAGGCCAATCACTAGAAGATCATCGGCCGTGTTTAAGGAGATTGTCGTTGATCTGGAGATGTTAGAGGTAAAATATGATGAAGAGAACTTGGCATTAATCCTGTTGTGCTCACTGCCTGGTTCGTTTTCGTCGTTTAGGGACACGATTCTGTACAGTTGTGACATACTCACCATTGAAGAAGCATATGATGCTTTGTTCTCAAAGAAAAAGCTGAAGCATCTGGTTGGAGCTGGTTCCGGAGATGATGAAGCTCTGTGGTTTGGGGTGATCGATGAAAGGCAAGTCGAGAGTGTATTTTAGCAATAGGGTATGCTATTACTACAAGAAGAAAGGACACATCAAGAGGGATTGCGAGAAGTTGTAAGGTAAGAGTAATTCAACTGCAAATCGTGGAAGGTAATTAGAGACTTCAGGTGAAGCTAACATCGCAGAGAACTATGGAAGTGAGAGATATCTTTTGACTATTTCTGACGTAGAATCCAAGCCTGACGAGGAGTGGATTTTGGATACAGCTTGTGCGTTTCATATGAGTCCCAATTGGGATTTATTTGAATCATATAAGACGGTAACGTAATGGGCCGTTGTTATGGGAACCAACGAATTTTGTCGGGTAGCTGGTATTGTGATAGTCAGATTGAAGTCGGTGGATGAAACAATCAGAACACTTGACCAGGTTCGACGTGTTCCAGACTTGAAGAAGAACATCATCTCGCTGAGTACCCTAGATTCGAAAGGGTACACATTCTATGTTATATGTGGAGTCTTCAAGGTTCGGAAGGGCATCATTATAGTATTGGAGGGGAGGAGAAAGTCCCAATTATACATCTTGCAAGGTAGGACAGAATTAGTAAGAAACATTAGCATAGGTTTGGTACCGTGGTGGAAATACAGTTTGGTACAGTACCGTTAGGAAGTGGCTATGGGTCCATTTTGAAGAATACCACTTTGTCAAGTTTGGGAGATATGGGTAATTCCGCTTTGCCACCACAGTCTGCGGTTCCATTGTATTCAACGGCTAGGGAGAGATCCATTGGAAATAGGTATGGGGATGCTGATATGGATGTGCATGCTTTTGGAGTTGTTAAAGGTGAGAGTCTAGTCAATGGCCTTCAATTAAAGCATTTAGTGGAGATTCTACTGCAGGTTATGTTTTTGGCCCTATTTGGTTGAAGTCTTTGTGAATTTTAGGAACCCGGGGGTTGGGTTCATTTGTATCTGTATTTGGATATGGTGGAAGTGGAAGAGGAAGAGTACTTTTGAGTGTTGGAGAGGTTTGGTTCAGTTTGAAGAGTTCACTGTGTTTCGTTGCAATCAGACTTATTTTTCCCAGGTAGAGGAATTTTGGAGCTTCGTTGTTGCACCGGAATTTATGTTAAGGTGGAGATTGTTGGGTTTTGTGACCCAAATCCAGTCCAAATTAGGTCTAAGATTTCGCGTTTTGGAGTATTGGACTTGAAGATGTCAAAATAGGGTCCAAGAATGAAAAAAGACAGATTAACGACGTGGACGGATGCTCGACTCTTGCTCGAGTGAGATGAGCAAAATTGGAGCAGGGACACCATCGCTCGCCTGTCGCCGAGCTATCGCTCGAGCGACGGGCCGCTAATCTTTTTTCTTATTTTTCGGATTTTACACGATTTTTGACATAGTTTCCATGTTTTAAGGTTTTGGACGGTTCTCCTATAAATACTAGGCTCTTCTTCATTGAATTTAATAGACCTTATGTAAATAGAATATTGTATAAATTGTATTCTCTCTCAATTGGTTGTTAATAATGTATTATGTTCCTCTGCCAATTCATCTTATTACTTGTTTTCTTTTTAATCTTGTTTTTTCTTTGTGCGATCTATACTTCATATCGCATCATATCACCTCCTCAAATTCCTAACATGACTTCATCTTTATTTACATAATTGATTAATGCTTATTCTGAGATTACAGCCAATTTTCCGTGGAAGTGCATATTGAAAATTTATAGAAACTTGCACATTTTACTCACAAATTTAGCACAAAATTACCTGAGAATTTGATCCTCACCTCATGGAATCCTGGTAAATATAGGCTGAAATTAGAGGTACAACACTTCATTTGTATGATTTGCACCCTCGCTTAACTTATCTGTTGATTGGGTTATGGATCATACGTCCACCATTAATTGATCTTTATTGTCTGCTCTGTGTTATACATGGGATGAGAAATTAATTTGAATTACTAAATTAAAATCTATCCTAAATCTTTGGCTGATTTTTTCCTTTATAATGAGCATAGTAAGTTTTAATTGGGTCTCTTTTACTTAAACATCTTCGTATTTGGCAGTGAAAGAGGTGGGTCAGTACAACAAGAAGTAGCTAAGGCTATAGGTGAAAAATTCGTAGCCACCATGACCGAGGACCAAAAGATGAATTGACATACACCACCATACTTTTGAATATGTCCAATTTTTATGTTGAGAAAGGTGGGAAAATTGAGAACTATTAAAGAATTGTGGGACACTCTACAAAAACTTTATATGAAAATCCCTCCCCAATAAACTGCTCTTACTTGAAAGATTCTTCATTTTAAAATAGATTTTTCAAAAGATCTAGATGATAATCTAAACGTTATTAATAAATTGGTTCAAGATATATAGCCAACTGTGGTGAAAAGATATTTGAAGAATATAACTCTGTTATTATGCTAATTTCAAGCGTTGAAATTTATAAACATGTAAAGACTTCCATCAAGTATGTAAAGAAGATTTCGCCCATCAAATAATCATTAACTCACTTAAGGGTAAAAAGCAAGAATTATAGGATATAGAACAAGATTCAAGTAATGCTAAAACTATGTTAGGAAGAGGCAGGTCTCAACATAGGAAAAATCAATGTCAAGAACAAAACTCAAAAGAATTCAGGGAATAATAATAACAAAAATAAAAAAAATAATAATAAGGAAAGATCCAGATCCGAATTTATGGTAAAGGGAAAAACATGTTATGGTCGTGGAAAGATGGCACATTTTATAAAAGTTTGTTACAAACATAAAACGAACAAAAGGGAAAATATGAGGAAATGTAGCATCTTCGTCAAATGGAAATTTTAGTGAGGTCATGTGGCCATGGAAACAACTGCTGAGTGCTGATATTGGAATTGTGAACTTAGGCTTTGAAAATGGAAAATGCCATGAATGTCTACATTGAGGTTGCACTTTCCACATGACCCCCAAAGGAGATTATTTTATGAATTATTAAAAAATCAATGTTGGAAAATTGTAATAGGTAACAATATTCCCTTTTGACATTAAATGAATAGGCGATGCAGTCCTAACATTTGAAAATGGACACATCCATACACCATACTTTGCGAAAAGTAAGTTATGTATCTTACTTGTCTATAAACCTGTTTTCTATTGGTTTTCTACAAGATGAGGGATTTACACATGCTTAAAATCATCAATTAAGTGTCACTCGTTTCCTTTTAAGGAGCCGAGATTTGGCCTTTACATGGCCAGCCACTATGGAAAAAGGGTGATGATACTGTCAAATGGCACAATAACTTAGTTCATATGAGTGATCTGTACAATGTACCTTGAAGATGGTTTAGTTAGGTTGGTAGACTTGCTCGGATTCATATTGTAATTTTTTAAGGCAAGTTAAATTCCCCACATCGTCTTGTATTATTTTTGCTCCTCTATAAAATGGGTTAGAGATCTTGTAAGTCTCTTGCTTATGAATAGGAGGAGCATTATACCTGAGTATGCACAAGTGTCATTTACCAAAAAAAAAAATGTGAAGGAGTTGAATGAAATGAGAATGAAAGACCATAAGGCATTAACTTTTATTTATTGAGCAATAAATATAGAGATTTTTGAAAAAAATGTCAGATGATATGACGCTAAAACAAATATGAGACATAGTGGAACTTGCTGCAAGGTGGAATCAAGAAGATGCTCGATGAATAGCTTGTTACTTTGCAATTAAAAAGGCAACAATTGGAACTGAAAATGGAAAAAACATAATTTGTTTGAAAAAGAGAGAAGAAGATGAAATTAATGACTTGGAATAGAGGGTAGTCGAGCTTATAAACAACATGGAGGAAAACTGAGAAATTGGAGTAGATGTTGACATAGAAAAGAGAGGTTTTCAAGGATAAACAGAGAGATTAAAGCAAAGTGTGAAGGAAAAATAGACCTCCACAAAAGAGGAGAAGAAGAATGTAAATTTCTAGAAGGGAAGTAAGAAAGAAAGTTTGCTGATTCTAAAGTAGAGCTTAAGAAGACAATGGTTGAAATTAGCCATGGGAATAGCAGTTTCGTAAGGAAGTTAAAAGCTATAGAATTACCAAGACCGAGAGGATGGAGATCTCCACTTATAAATAGAGTTGAAACATGAGAAAGAAACACGCATACAGTAAAAGGATTTTTTATTCGAGAATGATGAATATTTTGGAACAAAATAGAAACAAATTTGACGAATAACTTGAATCACAAATAAAAAGACATTTGAACTTACCAGAAAAAAGCAACATTTCGAATAACGAAACCAGATGGTCGGAAAAGTGGAGTTCCTTGAAGAAAAAAAGACGCTGAATGGAGATAAACTTGCTTGCAGGTGAGAAGGGGAGCATTTACGAATCAAAGAGAAAAAGAACACAGTAACATCAGTTACCGGAAAGCGTCTGTTTGAACGACATAGAAGAAATGATGTTTAAAAGACTTGTTGTGGAACGCCACAAACATTAAAGGGTGAGATCATAAGTGTCTATAGAGTAAAATCAATTTTTGATGGAATAAAAAAAACATATGTTAGAATGGTAGCCTTGGAATATGGCCTTATTCGAAATGAATACATTTGTCTCATAGACTCTATGGGGATGGTAAGAAAGAGACATTTTACTCAAGAAATTGTCTCACCTTAACTCATTTGGAGATGTTCAATTTATTATTGAAATGGCACGAGGAAATGGAAAGTTCATCAAATTCATGTGAAGCCATCATTTCAGGAAAAAAATTATTTACCTTTCAATCTAAGAAGGAAATTAACCTAGACAAGTACACAATAGATTCATCAATGTTGGTACACAATAATTATTTACCTTTGAATCTAAGAAATAAAATAACCTAGACAAGGACACAATATATTCATCAATGTTGGTACACAATAATTATTTACCTTTGAATTTAAGAGAAGGGTCGTGAATTTAGGACTCACGCACACACATTAAAATGCACGTACTTCAAATATAAATAGGAGTCCAAGAAAAATGTACGATAAACAGTGAAACAATTGCAAGAAGCAATTGTAAACAAACAACAAAGTAAAGAAAGACATTGCTCAAGAGCAATCTTTTTCTCTATTAAATTCTAAGAGTTTGAATTCTTGATTTTTATTGCAAGTTCATTACCCTTCTACACGCACTACTTGTGAATAAGAATTTCTTTAGGTTTTGTCAATAAAAGTCTCAAGTAATAATCGTTCATTCCTTTAATTTATCATCTATAGTACCATACTTAATTATCCCCATTTTTTATCCTACCTATTCAAGTATGTTTCACACAACGTTTTTACTTTTTCTTAAGTTTTTTCATTATATAAACAAACACCCAGCACTATAAAGCGTAACTAGTCTAATATCCCTTCAAGTGATTTTCCTTTGTAACTTATATATATCTTCCAATCACAAGCACGAGTTGCAAATTGAGAAAAAAATACATAAAACTTAAGTGTTAAACATAACGTAAACTAATCATATTATGTTTACTTAAAAATAAAGTTGTTTTTCTAGACTGCTGATCAATAGTTCAAGTGGTGGTAATTAAGTGATATGCAATCTTAAATGTATTGAAGTTAGAGAACCACCTTGAATAACCTATGGACTTAGTTGTTTTTAAATGAAAATGACACAACGCGCATATAACTAAATGTGTATTTATTTATTTTTTTTGTAACAAAGTAATCTATTTCATTTGAATAATTGAATTATACAAATGAATAATGATGCTCGAATAACTCATAAGAGAAGAGGTCAATTAACAACAATCTAATTAATTAGCAATGTCTTGGTGGCGTTGTTGTTAAATTTTGATCCAAATTCAATCGTGTATTTGTATTGTTGGATTGGACTTTGAAGAAGTCAAAATATGGACCAAAGAGGAAAAGGCGCCGCATTGTCACTAGCTGCCCACTAGCATAATGCTCGAGTCACATAACGTAATTTTCAATGGAGAGCTGCCGCCCGCCTATCTCTTGAGTGGTGCACATGCTGCTCGCTTACTGCAAGCATGGCGCTTGCCCGACCCAAAATTATTTTCTTTATTTAACGCGATTTTTTTATGTTATTTACATCTTTATAACTATTATTAAGGTTTGACTCATATCTCTATGTTTAGTTGGCCCTTCTTCATAGTTAGAACAAATTACACAAGTTAGAAACACAATATTCATTGTATTCTTTTTCCATATTATATTGAATTCTCCATTCCTCTGTCAGGTTTTTCTTATGTTGTGATTGTTACTTCATATCAAAATACATAATTCTTGTTCGGATTCTAACAAGTGGTATTATGGCTTAATGTTTGATTTTTTCGAGGTGTTGTTCTTAATGACAATCATGAAGTATGATATTTCGCTTTTGGATCACAACACTAGATTTTCGTTGTGGTAGGTGAAGATGCGAGTAGTGCTCACTTAGATGAATTTGGATGATGGATTGTTGTGATTTGACAAAATGTCCATAACTTGGACGTCGAAGGAGAAACAATGAAGGGATAGAAAGGCTCTTTCACAAATACATCTTTTATTTTTCGAATAATATTTTTCAAGACAGTTTGAAGGGAAAAACTGCAGTTGCGTTATGGTTGAAGTTTGAGAAATTGTACATGACTAAGATTCTAACTACAAATTATACATGAAGTATCGTTTGTATTCTCATCGTACTGTCTTTAAAGAAATTGTCAATGATTTGGAAACCTTGCAGGTTAATTATGATGAAGAGGATTTGGAGTTGATTTTATTATATTCATTGCCCTTTTCATATATATCATTTAGAGACATAATATTATATAGTTGTGATACTCTCACGGTTGAAAAAGTATATGATGCTTTATTTTCAAAGGGGAAGATGAAGCATCTTGTTGGATTTGAGGCTTAAGGAGAAGGTCTTGTTGTTCATGGTGGTTTTGAGATGGACAAATTGAAGTATAATTCCAGTAATCAAATGTAACTATTGCAAGAAGGAGTGCAACAAGTTGCATAATAAAGAGAAATTGGCTGCAAATCAGAAGGAAAAACAACGAAACACTTTAGGCGAAGTAAATATTGACGATAACTTTTTGAGTGATGGAGAATTTTAGATTATTTCTTATGGTGATTCCAAATCTGACGATGATTGAATTCTTGATACAACTTGAACTTTTGATATGTGTGACCACAATCGGGATTTGTTTTCAAAATATGAAGAAGTTTCGAGCTGCAGTTATAGCCAACAACGCATCCTGTAAGATATGTGATATTCGAATGGTCAGACTTAAGGTGTTGAATGAGACGGTTAGAACACTTGATTTGTGAGACACGTTCCAGATTTGAAGAAAAATTTTATCTTCTTGAGTGCTCTTGATTCAAATGGTACAAGTTCACGATGAAGATAGAGCTATGAAGGTTTGTAAAGGTATCTATGTTATGTTGGAGGGGCAGTGAAAGTTCCAATTGTATGTCTTGCAAGGCTATGCAAAATCTTTGAAAATCAATCAGATGTTCAGTACTTTGGTGGATATTCAGTTTAGTAAAGTACTGTTGGAGTTTGGTTTGTGGTTCGTGTTGAAAAATACATATTCGAGTTTAGAGGTTATGGATAATGCCACTTTTGCCGTCGTATTAAATTGCTAGAGAAAGATCCAGAAGAAATATTAGGCCTCTACATAGGTAAAAAAGCTGATTTAGTTGGTATGCTTTAAGTGTAGTTGAAGGTGTTGAGTCAAGTGAAAAACCTTTTACAAAAGTATTTTGTGGTGCTGATTTTGTTTCAGGGCATAGTTTTTCTATGTTTGGTGATTGTTGGTTTATTTTGTGATTTTCTTGCTCGTGTTGATAATCTGAGCAAATTTTGGGAACTCGAGGTAATTCTGTTGAGCAGTGCTCGAATTCATTTATCATAGTTGGATATTGTGGAAGATGTTGAGAGTTTTGTTCGTTGGAAAATTGGTTGAACTTCTTGTCGAAGAGCTCAAATCTTTTTTCTTGCAGTGAAATTTGTTTTAAGTCTGATTCATTGCATGGAATTTGGTTCGAGGTGAAGATTTGTTAAAGTTTCATCCAAATCTGGTTAGGTATTTGTGGATTTGTTGGATTGAGCTTTGAAGATGTCAAAATATGGACCAAGAAAGAAAAGACGTCGCATTGCTGCTAGCTGACTGCTCGGGCAACGAGCCGAAATTCTCAACAGAGAGCTATCGCCCGCTGGCGCTCAAGCGGCGTACGTACTTGCTGCTTGCATACTGCGAGCCGGCACTCGAGTGTTGCACTTGTTCGGCCTAAGATTATTTTTTATTCCACTCGATTTTTTATGTTATTTTCATCTTTAGGACTGTTATTAGGGTTTAATATGTACCCTTATGTATAGTTGTCTCTTTTTCATAGTTAGGACAAGTTAGATAAATTAGAAACACAATATTAAATGTATTCTTTCTTCATATTATATTGAATTTTCAATTCCTTTGCCAAATTCTTCTTGTGTTGTGATTTCTACTTTATATTATACCATATAATCTCGTTTCTTCCATTCTTAACAAGTGGTATTAATACAAAGAATTCTTGTTCGACAATTTTGGTCTTCTGCGCGCAGGGCTATCCTGCGCGTAGGAGATAAAAAAAATACCCCCGCAACCTGACCGAGCAGGTCGATCCCCATCGGGGGCATTGCCCCCGAACCCCCACGAGGAGGCGCTGCCCCCTTAACCCCTGCGACCTCCACCCGTTTTTTTCCCCCAATTATACCTTGCATATGGCATTTTAGTATAAATCGTCAAAAAATTATTATATATTTGGCAATTAATTCGTACATTAAGTCCATTTCCTAATTTTATCTATTATATATACGATAACATACAATTTCCGCGCGCGGAGGCTTCAAATTTTTTTTTTCTCTTCTCTCGAGCTAACAGTTTTTTGACTTAACATAAACATACAATTAAAATTAAAATGAATACAAAAAAAAAAAAGTTTTGTTCTGCCTATTTTTGGTCTCCTGCGCGCAGGAGACCAAAATTGTCTTGTTCGAATTTTGAAAGTTGTTATTATGTAATGCTGTTGTCTAAGAAATACAAATACAGATACGTAATTTGGATACGTCGATACGATTTTTTCTAAAAAAATCAGGATACAAGGATACATATTAATAAGTTATAAAAATTCAACATAATTCATCACTCGATTGGGAAGAATATATGTTTTATTGTTTTAAGTTTAAAACTTTTTTATTTTCTAAAACTCTATCTACTATTTTATAAGATGGTTTTCGTAATAATTTATCAATCAATTTATTTAAAGATACTAAATACATAGTGAAGTTTGACTATATTAATGTATAATTTATTAGCACGATTTTATGTATATTAAATCATTATCTATTTTCAATAATAAAATTAATGTAACATAATTTTACATGTATTATTTAATACTAGAAACTATCTATTTTCAAGCAGCTCTCACTCGGTAATAAGACTTGAACGTTAATTTTTTCTCGTCGACTGGACCTTTCACGCTACCCTTCATTGCCCATTACCTTTCAAACACTCCACAGTAGATATGCCTACCCAATTATTCTTGAAAGGTAGACCAACCCCTCATAAACCAATAATAAAAATGTATTTGTCAACTATAACATGATTTTACATGTATTGAAAGATTAGATAATATTGTATATTTTCAATAAAAAGTTTAGTTGTCAATTTTAAAACCCTAAAAGTGTGTTTGATTGGCATGAAAAAATTTCTCCTAAAAAAGAAAATGTTTCATTGTTTTGACTCTCCCCAAAGAAAATTGTTTCCTTAAAAAAAAGGAAAATTAGGCATGTTTTCAAAAATTAGAAAATATTTTCAATGGAAAAAAATAGTAATCAAACACTGTAAGGTAGGAATTTGGATGAAAAATTGACATTTTTTATGAAAAACAAAAGCAACACCTTAATTATGTATTTTCAATAAATGTTTTTGATATTCAATTAGTTATTAAAATAACTTAAAAAATACATATTTGATACATATTGAATACGAACCGAAAATCATACAAAAATATAAAATTTATAAAATATACATATTGGATTCATATCGAAAATTTAGAAAATATATAAATATATAAATAATTAAAAAATAAGTATCAAGTTCCTATTGGAGGGCATCGGAGCTTGAATACATATCAAATATAGGTACGTAACGAGTCTACAAGTATCAGTACTTCTAAGGTTGTTGTTTCCTTTCCTTTTCTTTAATTGTTTTTGGGGGTAGAATGTACTAGTTTGATTGTGGGATTTGTTTCTTTTTTTGATGTGGAATGTTGGCCCTGTTTGAGAGTTAGGAATAATTTCTTGTAATGTATTATAGAATAGTAGATTGATAAAAAATGTGTGGTTAAAAAGTAAGGAAACTTAATTGATTTGTGTGTAGAATATTTTATTGTATGAATGTGTAGTGGAGAATGTTACTGTAACAAACAATTTAAAATTTTAAAGGATGACAAACAGAGACTTTGTTAAATATAATTAAAAATGTTGCATTTGGTTTTGAAGGAACAAATGTGATTCAGCACTTGGCTTATATCCACTTATGTCCATGGTTAAGGCAAGAGAACCTTCACTAAATAAAAGGAATGAATACAAAAAAGCACTGCAAGCTAAAACTCAAATGCGCCAAGAAAATTGATATAACGAGATAACTAAAAGTGTAAAATATTGATGTAAAAAATCTCCAGAAAGTATATAGGGTGAGCACTGAATTCTTAAGTTTTTTTCTCAAGATATTCCATTACTATCTCACAAATTGAGATACCTTAAAGAACAAAAAAGGGCTTCTATATATAGGAGAATAAAGAGGTCGATCGTAGTCCCTACAAGATGAGGATTCAAGCTAATTATGTTATTAATTAGTGGGACAAATAGACAAATTCCTAAACAACAAAGACATCGTATTCTATGTGGAATTGTACAATCAACTTGTATTAAGTGGGTGTTTGGTGGAGATTAAAATTAGATTTTTAGTAGATTGTGATAGAAGTTTTTGAAATGTGTGGTTGAAAAACTGTGGGACCCATGAAATATGTGGTTAATATTGATTGTTTGACTTTAACTTTGATTAAAATCTGATTTTAATTCGAAACAAACAGGACCTAAAATAAAAAAAATAATACAAAGTCATTGCATCACAATAAGAATTTGGAATGTTGCATATTCTGAAAGTTGGGAAAACATAACCACAAATAATACAAATCTTTTCTGTTAACCAATCTTGCAGAGATGCATGATCATACTTTTAAACCTCGAATCTGATTACCTTAGATCTTTGGATTAAATTACCTACAAAGTTTTGAAGTAATAATATTTTTTTAGTTGATAAAAGATCTAATTCATCTCATTTAAACTCAGCACCCAGCAAGGATGCTCTCACAGAAATTTAAGCAAGAATCTGCTATTCTTAAAAATCATTTAACTCAAGCTATAAACTTCCTCCTTTATGCAACAGTAAAACAAACGAATTTCTGGAACTGTAGATCTTAATTCCTCATTTTATAGACAAAACCATGATTAAGGTAAGGGGAAAAAAGAAGGAAGAAGAAGAAAAATGCATTCCATTGTTTAATAAACTCCCAAGAATATTAAATTTTTTTTTATTATTTTTTTAGCATGTAAAAAAGCAAAGCATTGTGACAAAAAAATGAATAATTGTGATGTCCCACAAAATCTGATGCACACTGGAAACAATCTAGTAAAGATGCAAAGCACAAATTCAAAAATTTAACGAAAATTTCTAAAATGCCCTCACAAAGATCTTATACACTAAAAAAATTAATTAAATAAGCATTCATTTTTTTTTTTCGTACATCTGAGAGATTTTTACAATGATTAGAGAAGGTTTAAATTTTGAGCATGAAAGCCCACAACAGGAGGCATGCATGGATAAAATACAAAAAGTCAATTAATTAATAAAATTTTTGAAGTTTAGTTTAGTTTTTATTAAATATTTGTTTGTACCAGGATATATATATACATGCAAATGTGTCTCTTACCTTAAATTCAAATGGCAATCTAAGGGAGATCTTGCATAATGAGAATGTTTCCCGTTTATGTTAAATAAAATAAAATGTCAATCTTCGTGGGGGCGAAAGATCTTTCAAGAATCCCAAAAGATGACCCATAAAACTAGAAGTTGACATGAAATAGAGTACTAAATTGGGATCATCTTACAGTAGAAGTAGACAAATTGTTCCATGATGGAAAACTTGAAAAATATAAAGAGGATAAGATTCTACCTGATGTCAGAGGAAAATCCGTCATTTTCGTGGGGTTAAAGATCGTCACTGTTTATCATACTTGAACATTAACTTATAAAAAAATATTCTAAGAATAAATTTTCGATCACATTAGAGTAGATTAGTTTGAGTATGTACAAAATTCGAAAAAGGGCACTGCAGATTTGATTTAGTTTTTGTTTGTAATGTATTACTTCTAGGGTTCATAATTCCATCATCGATGAAGGAATATGGTGATGGTAAGTTGATAGCTAACGTATTGTCACATTTATGTCATAAATCCTAGTACATTTTGTTCGGGGGGCGGATCAGAATAGAGTGGCCAAAAGGGATTTATATAACCGATTTGTTTACCTTTGATTGTATGCATTCCTTCTAGGGTTTATACTGAAGGGAAAATATTTATTCAGAACAACAATATGTACATGTATTCACCAATATATGATTCTCCATTGTGACTATGATGAAATTGAATTGGGCAAGAAGAAAAATGAAGTCCAAGTAATTCAAGCAGTACTATATAAAAATAAATATATTTTAAAGCAAGAAATTAATTACCAATTTTTGATCCATAGATTGAATTAAGAAAATGGCATGGAAGAAGTGGAATCATCATCTGTCTGGCCTGGGCTAGCCTTCTTCTTCTTCTTTTTGTGAGGGATTCCTCTTGCTTTAGCTTGACACTCCTTTACTTCCCTCAGATAAACCCTTATTGCTCCACTGGCAAATGGATTAGTCTCCTGTGATCCGCCGTTCTCCTCATAGGCGGCGCGTAGCCTGCCAATAAGTGCATCGAGGCTACCCCAAGCCTGCCTCAGTGGGCAAGTACACGGTGCCGGTGGCTCCGGCTGCCCATAAAAGATGCAGCCCTGCAAATGAACTTTAGTCTTGCCAAACTGATCAAGATATCTAAGAAATTCAAGAACATGGTTGCTATTGCAATGAGAGAGTGGAACTGGTGGCCTCTGGTTCTTCAAGAACTGCCCAAAGGTGTTCCAATCCCTTCTTTTCTGAGACTCATAGCGGCTGGGAGTGGTCGGTATCGGCGGATCACCACCGGCGCCGCCACCCGGGGATCTTGATGACCCCTCTGCCAAGCCTTTCCCTCTCTCCATAGTTAATCAAGCACTATGTCTATAAGCTTTTCTGCCTTTGTTCCTATATAAGGTGAAACCAGCAGGTGATGGTTAAAGGAACAGTACGGAAAAATGGGGTTGGGCTGGGATAGGGTAGGGTAGAGTAGGGGGTAGGGGAGATGATGTTCACATCAGAGACCCTATTGAGTTGACATGCAATGGACCACAACGAGTTTCTTTATTAGCCCCGCTTAGATTCCCATTCCATTTAAACTTATTTTTAATAACACATTATTCATATAAATTTAGAAATTTTTTCACTTTTAAATTTCATATTCATTGAAAAATCACTATTATAAAATCTAAAAAAAATATGCTCAAACATATCCTTAATATTATTTTTCTTTTTCTTTCTTTTTTTTTTTTGTTTTATTTTAACCATTGCCACTAACCATACGCTAAGTCAATATATTACAATTATTGAGATGGGTTCCCTCTTCATCTCCCCCACTAGATGTACCATGCTGACCTAAAGAGAACATTATTACAACTCATCAAAATATAACTCCTGTTTGGTAGACATTAAAATCAAATTTTTATTAAATTTTGATAGAAATTGATGAAATTTGTGATTGAAAAGTTGTGGAATCCATAAAGTATATGATTGAAATAAATTGTTGACTTTAATTTAAATTAATATCTAAAATTTAATCGGTACCAAATAGGGAGTCTTCTTCAGTATCTTCATATCAATAATTGCCAATATTCGGTTCTGCTTGGGGTACATCAGGGGATCCATCCGGGTGTCCATGATGGATCCCTTGATGTACATCCATCATTTTCCTATTCGCTTAATCATAATACACGGGATTATTTAGTTTTCCATTGTGAATATGAGTGTTACTTTCAAGAATTTCTTGTTCATAAGAATGATGCGAATAGAGGGGTGAACGAAGGGACCAACCTTCAAATTCTGTAACTATGACTTAGTTTCTTGTTTTTCTTTATGCGTCGTCTCCGTTCGAGAATTGTTTTTGCAACGTTATTATCGAATTTATATAACACTGAGTACTGTTAAAATAAAAATGATTATTGCATTCAACACGTGGTTCTTGTAATTAACAGAAAAAAGTCATTAATCTGTAAGTTTAACATAACCCTAAAGCAGCTACATTTCTAGGCATATATCAAATGGATGCCAGATGGAAAAACTATGATCCATAAAGAATTCGTGAAAGAATTTTGTAAACACTAAAAATAGCAGGACATATTCCATATTCAGTAATCATCGTTATCAGTTACCAGTTTAGGGCGAGTTTTTCTGCAATAAAACTCAAGAAATACACATACGCACATCATTCATTTTGATTCGGATAACAGTGGGGATAACACCAAGCTATAAATATACATCTGATACACATTATTCATTTTAAGTTGCAGTTTCATTGCACGCTCGGATTATGGAGTAGCTCATAAGCTAGTGCCTTTGCCAATTTAGTAGAGAAGTCGGTCTCATGGTTCGATTCTAAACCGGTTTTGATTCGTCCATGGCTACATTAATTAATGAGAAGTTTCATTTTGTGTTATATATACACATTTTGATATTTCCCATTGCTTTTCTTCATGGCTGTCATTTTCAGATGGAACTGGAATTTTGTTTATAGTACCTTGAATATTGTGGGATCTGAGAAAGCTTGACATACAATTGGGAGCAGCACTATGTCTCCAGAATTCAGACCTCGTGTAGGATTTTTGGAAGCAGGATTTGATATTTGGCCTGTGCATGAAAGATCTGTATATCAGATGCACATTAAGATTTATATAATGGAATACATAATATCAGACGATACTATACCATTTGTCAGTTTAAAATACAATCAATTTTTTCATCTAATATTTTTCCTCCACATCATATTATTTAATCCATTTTGGACATTTTTTTATATAAAAATAGCAAAATCCATATATTAAATGAGATTAAAAGTATTCTTGAAATGATTGATTTAGTCTGTACCTAAGATGATATAAAATGGAATTTATAAAAATGGCCAATTCCATGCATGCTTGCCAATTGAAAAGTGTCTAATTTCGATAACTTTTGTAAAAATGGCAAAATTTGGTGCCAAGTTGTCTACTAACCCTCAATGAAAAATGATGAATTTATTTTTCAATGTTACGAATTTCGAAAAGAACAAGTAGCTTTCATAAGAAGCTACATTAATACTAGCTAATATATAATGGATTCATTTAGAGCTTGTTTGGCTCCCATTTTAATCCAATTAAAATTGAAAATATAGCCGTTATTGGGTCTCACTCGTCTAATAAAAGTCAACAATAACGGCTAGTTTTTCAATTTTAATCCAATTTTAATCTCTACAAAACGAGCTCCTAAATTTTTTTGTATCCTGTTTTATGAAAATTAAAATCAAAATTTAAATCCCGTCAATAATTAATTTTAATTATACATTT
>CAIGRF010183103.1:26279-37203 GCA_903798235.1 Fraxinus ornus
TACCAAATTGTCTATTATACACTCAATGAAAAATGGAAAAATGAAGCAATTTTTTTTCACGAATTTCGACAAGAACAAGTAGCTTCCATGAGAACTTAAATTAATGCTAGCTAATACGTAATAGATTCATTTGTTTTTAATAGGTATTGATCAATAATTTTGAGAAAAAATGAAGATGAAGTAGAAAAGTCATTAATACTAAAAAATAATTATATGCTTCCAATTCATAAGAAAATCATATAATTTCATTTCGAAAAATTTAATCCATCCAAATTTGCAATTGATTAGACTTTCCACAATTCTCGGTAGAAGGTAATTTTTCTTTGAAATCTGGTTTTTGTTGATAAATTGTGTTTACTAATTCGTTATTCTTGACATTTTAAAAGTTGTTATTGACATTTAGATCATGTTTATCTTGACATGACACTTCATTTGTTTAGAACGAGATTTCGTTTTGAACATGAGAATTCTCTACATTTCATAATGTTCTTGACATTTTAAGTATACTTCTCGACAATTCATAAATGTTTTATTTCCCCATTTATGGGGAGAAGTGATCATTTAATGCATGACTGACATGATACTTTTTAAAATAAGTAGAACATGTTATGTGTCAAGTTATTATTGATTAATACAATTGTTAACTATATAAATAATTTTGTCTTCATTGTGGAATTTAAAATTGTTAATGAGGGCATTTTGTTCTATATTATAGTAAAATGGAACATTGAGGAAATGACGATGTAAAAATAGACATTTTTTGCAATTTCATCTAATGTATATAGCGATGTTCATTCGACTTTATTTATGTATTGCTATTACTCAAAAATGGATATATCTATTTATGGTAAGTTGTTATTACCTGTATTACTTTCAGTTTCCCATTCTCTATGGATGACGCAAGGGCAGTTGAAGGATTTGAAAGTAAGATTGAACCACCGAATCTCGAGAATCAGTGGACTTTAAGCAAAAAAGATGATTGAAGGTGAATTTATTGACAATTCTATTCAGATCTTGCAGTTTCTAGTATGACAAATGACAGATTAATTAGGTATGTTTTCAAAGAAAATAAAATAGACTTAGGTGGGGATAGGACTTTACCTCCAAAACAGTCAACTTATAAAGAATCATAGAATAAAAATGGATATTAAATTTGTGTGTTTGAGTCATATAGTTTCGTGTGTGGTGCACTATGTTAGGTAATTTGATAGTACGATTATGTAATTAATTAGTCAAGCTATTGGGTTAGCTCAATATCGGTTGTTCTTTCACTACACTGTGACTTGCCATTATTGGCAAACAATTAAAAAGCCTGGATTATACGCTATGTTGATGGACGTGACAGCTGACCAATCCCAAGGTCCCACATTATGGTGTTTACCTTACGTTTCAAGATTTTTAAATATATTTGGACATTCTTCTTTTTCATTTTAGATTTAGCACTTTTTTTTTTTTTTGATTATTTAAACATAACTTTTTTTTACACTTATTTTTCGAAAAATAATATTTAAGCCACTCAAATAACTTATTCTTACTTTTAACCGCAAGTTAAGAAAATACTTCTCAAAAAGATATTGGTTTATGTGCATATTAAGTTCATTTCAAGAGGTAGATCTATCGTAGTTTCATTTTTGCTTAATGTAAAAAATAAAATGTCTAATGGTTAGGAGGTAAAGTTTTATATAAATTTTTTTTTTTTAATAAAATTGTTGATAATAAGAATCAATAAGTGAAACTTTAATATTGACTTCAATTAACTCAATGTCTTGAAAAATAAAACAGGATGTTAACAACATGAGCTATCTTGAACCAACATAGTAAATCAATTCAAATGAAAGAAAAGAGAAGAGAAGAAGAAGAAAGAGAGAGAGTAAAAATCAATAATGTATTGAGCCGTCAAAAGAATTAAGTTTTTCAATGAAATACACAAGTTTATATATTACAAGAAAAGTAAGCAAAAAGGAAACTTATATAAAAGAAGGAAATTAAATATTATGCAATAATTGTATTATATTATATGGCTAACATCCCCCCCTTAAACTTACGATGCTACATAAAAAATCAAGGAAAGTTTGTTAAGCAAAAAGCGGAAACGATGAACTAGATGAGACTTCGTGAAGAAGTCAACAAGTTGTAATGATGAAGAAATAAAAGGTAGAGAAATGGTGCCAGTCTGCAGACGATGGAGAATCAGATGACAGTTAATCTTAATATGTTTCGTGCACCTATGGAACACAAAGTTGTGAAATATCTGAATAGCACTTTTATTATCACAATACATAGGGTTGGAGAAGAAGAAGGGGCACCCATATCTGCAAGTAACCAACGCAACCACACAATCTCAATAGTAGTGGATGTCATAGCACGATACTCTGCCTCGAATAACAGTCTGTTTTTTACTCTTCCAAGAGATAAATGAATCATCCAAAAATATACAAAAACCACTAGTGGACTTGCGATCGGTGGGGTTACTGGCCTAATCAACATTGCAGTATGCACGAAGTACTAAAGATGAGGTCATTGGAAATAAAAGGCTTTGAAAGCAAGTACCACGAAAATAGCGCAAAATACGAACAACAGCTACCCAATGAACTGTAGTAGGAGTCGAAACAAACTGACTAACAATGTGAACAGCATAAGCAATATCGAAACGTATGTTGCAAAGATAAACCAGACGTCCAACAATAATATGATACAAAGTGATATCAGTCAAGGGTACATCGCCAAGAGTGAATATCGAGCGTTGAACCCAAGAAGAGCATCAACTGTTTTAGTATCAGTAAGTCGAGCATGCTCAATACATCCATAGTATATTTAGACTGAGAGAAGGTAACCTCTAGGAGAAGAAATAACCTCTATCCCCAAAAATAAGATAATGCACCTAAGTCTTTCCTTTTAAAACGACTAGCCAATTCTAATTTCAAATTTTTGTAATCCCATAAACAACATCACCAGTAATAATCATATCGTCAACATACAACAAAAGTCGAATTCGACCAACTGATGTGCATCTAAGAATAGGGCAGAGTTATTATGACTTGATGTAAAATTAAGAGAGATAACAATAGTCGAGAATTTTGCAAACCAGGCACGAGATGCTTGTTTGAGGCTATAAAATGCCTTCATGAGTTTGCAAACATATCCAGGAGAGTGAGAAAGATCATGATGATGAACCATATAAACTTCCTATTGAAGATTTCCATTTAAAAAAGCATTTTTGACATTCAATTGAGAGAGACTCACCGACGAACAGATACAACTGCAATAAGTGTACAAACAGTGGTTTTCTTGGCAACAAGAGCAAAAGTTTCCTCATAATCCATACCATATTGCTGATTAAAACCCTTAACAACCAATCTAACCTTGTAACGCTCAACTGAACCATTAGATTTGGTTTTAATCTTATAAACTCAACAAGAACCAACAACATGTTTACCTTAAGGCAATGCAACCAAGTCCAAGTGTCTGTCTTATGTAGATGAGAGAGTTTATCAGCAATAGCATATTGCCAAAGAGGATACAAAATAGTTTCTTTATAAGAAGATGGTTAAGATAGAAGGAGGAGGTATATCATGATCCGAAATACATGTACATGTAGGACATGAAGAATGAACAGTACATGGGGCATGTGAAGGTGGTCTGTCAATATTATCAGATAATGGATCAATATGAATGAGATCATTTTTAGTCACATCTAGAGTATTATTAGAGATAGAAAAGAACGGAATGTGCTCAAGAAACACGACAGGACGAAAAACATATAATATTATATTAACGAGATTAAAGCAGCGATAACCTTTTTGTCTCTGCCTATAACCCAAGAAACACAGATAGCTGAGCGAGATGCCACTTACTACGTTCAACTTCAGGATGAAGAACAAAGAAAGTACAACCAAAGACTCTTAATGAGAAGTAATCATGAGGATGTCCATACAATGTTTCAAATGGTGATAAACTTGAAATGTGGGAAGATGGAATCTTATTAATTAAAGAAACAACAGTGATAATTGCTTTTCCCCAAAATTCACTGGGAACTTTGGCAGACAAGAAAAGGGAACGAACAGTTTCTACAATGTACACATGCTTTCGATTAGCGACACCATTTTGTTGTGAAGTATTAGTACACGAGGTTTGATGAAATGTGTCATCAAGAGCAAGCAATTTAGAGAAATCGGCCAAAGTATACTCTCCACCCAAGCCACATCTAAAGCACTTAATTACAGCAAAATGTTGAGTTTTAATAAGAGCTCTAAAAGAATGAAAAATAGAAAGAAAGTCAGATTGTTGTTTCATAAGACAAACCCAATAATAACGATTATAATAATCAATAAAAGGTACATAATATATAGATCCTCCTTTTGTAGTAATAGGAGCATGTCCCCGTATATTAGAGCGAACAAGATCACATGGTGCAATAGAATGAGAAGCATTTCAAAGGAAAAAATAAAGCAAAAAATTTAGCTAATTTGCAACCACTAAAATCATAAATGTCATGAGTTTGCAAATCTCTCAATTGATCATTGAAAACTCAAAAAATTCAAATGATCGGCGGAAACATATCCACAACTAGAATGCCATAAATAAAAACTAGAAGACTATGAATTCAAACAGAAAGATGACAACTCAACACCAGATGTTGCAACGTGTGGTGGTCTCAGATTGTCCAGAACATATAACCCTCCATGTCTACCGCCTATTTCAATCGGCTTCTGAGATCGAGGATCCTTCACAATTGGCCAATAGAAATAAGATTCAAAGTAAGAGTTGGAACACAATGGACATCTGAAAGCAATAAATTATGTGTTAACAGAACCAATACGTGCTAAAGGCAATGGTGTGGCATCAGCAGTCATAACAACATAGATGAGTAAGAAGGACGCAAGTCATTAAATTTTTTTGAGTTAGATGACATGTGTTTGGAGACACATGAGTCAAAGATCCATGAGGAAGAAATACCTGAATGACTCTGAGATGACAAACCTATAGAAGTAGAGACTGACATAGCATGTGGCCGTGTGGCTAAGAACTTCTGGAAATACTCTGCTAAATCAAACAACATGGGACTGGAGGAAGGTGGTGCTTCAAGTATAGACGAGTCACTAGGTGGCAGCTATGTTAGCATTGGGATGATAAGATCGCTACTGTGGTTGTGGATGTTACTTCTTCAATAGTTTAGGACATTTAGACTTCCAATGTCCCTTTTGTTTGCAAAAATTACACTCATCACTAGAAACTCCCACGTGACCTTTGTTCTGATTCTATGTAGATGTTCGAGAGGATACGACCAACACAGAGGTGCTAGTTGGGAAAAGAGATACTTCTCTTGCAAGAGATTTCAAAAGTATTTCCTCACCTATAAGTTCACTAATAACCGAATCAACTGAGGAAAGTGGAGTGCGATAAGACAGAGCCTCTAAGTCCCTCAAAATCATTGCGAAGTGCCATAAAAATTGAACTAATCACTACTTCTCTCTAAAAGTAATATATTCCTCACATGCATTTAGTTCCGCTGATTCCATAAGAGACAACTCATCCCAAATTGAATTCATAGCGACGTAAAATTCGAGAATACTCATATTCTTCTATTGTAAAGCTCGTATATCAATCTCCAACTGATACCGCTTTGCAAAGTTAGACTTCGTGTATAACTTCTAAAAACGATCACAAACTTCCTTTGCTGTTTCAAACATTGCCGACTACACACCAATAGATTGCTTAATAGAATTATGTGTCCAAGTAAAAATTTCGTATTGTTTGGTTTATAATTATCCAACCCTGTCACATAATTCTCAATGGTGGTCATAGGTTTCACAAGAGTTTCACTAACATAGCCCCACAATATTTTTCCCTTTAAAAAATTTCTCATCACAATACTCCAATATGAGTAATTTTTACCATTTAATCGACACTAATGGATTGAAGTAAATCATCTCTTTGAGTTGCCATCATAAAGTCAACAAATAATGAACTAGGAATCAACGAAATTAGTTAATTCTAAGGAAAACCAATCAGTCAATTCTTAGGAAAACCAACGACAACAATGTACTACCACTAACTACAGTCGGAATATGCTGCGCAGTACACATATAACCAAAGTAATACTACCAAAAGATCAGAAATTTACCAAGGAACGAATTCCCCTTAGAAATCACCTCGAGAATCGCTGTCACGCGATGTCACGTGCCTCAAACATCACTGCGCATGAGCCCCACGAGTCGTCGCCACGCTTCACCGTCCGGTGAAATGCCTTGACCGGAAGATGCTCTTCGACCTGTTGAACAAGAATCTGGTCTCAGTTTTCTCTACCGGTCTCTGGTTTTACACAGTTTTCTTTTCTGCCTGGATTCTGCTTGAATTTCCAGCGTATTACAATTAGAAATTTCACAATTTCACTCAACTATAGGCTATGATACCATGTTAACATGAGTTATCTTGAACCAACAAAATCCAAGTAAGAATTTTCGTATTGTTTGGTTTATAATTATCCAACCCTGTCACATAATTCTCAATGGTGGTCATAGGTTTCACAAGAGTTTCACTAACATAGCCACACAATATTTTTTCCTTTAAAACATTTCTCATCACAGTACTCCAATATGAGTAATTTTTACCATTTAATCGACACTAATGGATTGAAGTAAATCATCTCTTTGAGTTGCCATCATAAAGTCAACAAATAATGAACTAGGAATCAACAAAATTAGTTAATTCTAAGGAAAACCAATCAGTCAATTCTTAGGAAAACCAACGACAACCAATGTACTACCACTAACTACAATCGGAATATGCTGCGCAGTACACATATAACCAAAGTAATACTACCAAAAGATCAGAAATTTACCAAGGAACGAATTCCCCTTAGAAATCACCTCGAGAATCGCTGTCACGCTCTGTCACGTGCCTCAAACATCACTGCGCGTGAGCCCCACGAGTCGTCGCCACGCTTCACCGTCTGGTGAAATGCCTTGACCGGAAGATGCTCTTCGACCTGTTGAACAAGAATCTGGTCTCAGTTTTCTCTACCGGTCTCTGGTTTTACACAGTTTTCTTTTCTGCCTGGTTTCTGCTTGAATTTCCAGCGTATTACAATTAGAAATTTCACAATTTCACTCAACTATAGGCTATGATACCATGTTAACAACATGAGTTATCTTGAACCAACATAGTGAATCAATTCAAAGAGAAGAAAATAGAAGAAAGAGAGAGATGAAAAATCAATAATGTACTGAGTCGTCAAAAGAATTAGGTTTTTTAATGAAATACACAAGTTTATATATTACAACAAAAGTACGCAAAAAGAAAATCTATGTAAAAGAATGTGACTAAATATTATGCAATAATTGCATAATATTATAAGGCTAACACATGAGACGGGAAAGAAAACCTACAAAAAGGGGATGGAGAACTCCCTATTGTTCTCAGAGACTCAAATCAATATATGTATAAAGAGAATGTTGAATAGGAGTATTAGTTATGTAAACAGTGACTTGCTTGAAGAGTTCATAGGAAATTTTATTCATGGTTACAGAATGTCTCAAGCGATGCTCTTATCTAGATGGGACTTATGAAGAGATTTTTACTTAAATTTATATCTTATCAATAAGATGATTTATCCTCTCCTTGATGGATAGACTGAAAGGGAGATTATCTTACTAATATAACTTAATTCAACATGTCATAATCTTACTAAGAAAGATGCTTTGATATCTCGAGATTTGGTCTACATATTGTCACGATCTCACTAAGTCTCATTGCTTGGAATCTCTATCATTCTCGCTAGGTCTTATGGTAAATCTATAAAACATATGCGTGAGATAGTCAAAGGTGAAGAAGGGTTTAATTGATTTAATGACATTGGGTAAGCTAAAGTTTTGATAAAATAGATATTAACAAACTTTATTACCCACATTTCTCTTTAATTATTTTATTTTATTTGATTGATTGAATTACTTTCCTTTTAATTAATCATGATTTTTAGTCAATACTCCCAACTGTTTCAAAACATCTGAAAAACAATTAATGACCAAGTTTTGGTCAAAGAAACACGATCCAACTATTATTGCGTTCACATGTAAAATGTATGACTAGAGGTGCACAATGATGATAATTAGGTTTGCATAAAATATCATTTTATTAAATAATGTGTGGTTAAAAATAAGATATAGAACAATATATTTTGAAAAATAATGCAGACCAAACAAAGACTAAATGATACAAACATACCTTTATGAGTTTCAAACACCGCCCTATTGTGACATGTAAAATATGAATTTTATCGAAAAATATGTGGAGGAAATCATTTTCCTTATTATGAGAGCGGTTAAAAATTTAGGGAAGAAGAAAAATCAATTGTCACTAATAATGATCAATTCATGTTACATTCTTATTTTTATATTAATGATCAATTATCACTAATAAATTGAAAAGCATTAAATATCAAAATCTAAATGAACTGATATCATAAATGTTAACTCCAAGTTCCCTAAATTAATCAATCATAAATGTAATATTTCTGCAGCTTCAAGGGAAGAACAAAAAGTAAGTTTGAGCAAATATTTTGGATGAAGTGTTTTACCTAATGTTTTTAAAAACCAGTTCAAGTATGACTGGAAAAAGGTAAAACGTCGTGGTCCAATCGAGATCCAACAGTGATATAAAATTTAAAAATGTGAATAAATAAAATGAGGTGAACCAGTTAGTTTCAAGTTGAATCAAATTGTTGGTAGTTTGAACCAGCTAGCCGATTATCGATGTGTACATGTTGATTTCTAATCAATTTTATGAATTTTTGGTAAATAATCAGACTCGTTATTACCTATATAGAAACCTCTATCTTTTACATAACCGTAGAGACCTCTTGTGTAAATGATTAGACTTGATATTACAGAGAAGCCTCTATTTTTTACAAGATTGTAGAGACCTCTCATGAGATTTGTTTTTTCATAATAAGGCCATGTTTGATAATAAACATTTTTCGTGGAACGTGAAAGTGTTTTCCATTTTCTAAGTTTTGCACCGTTTGACAAGAAAAATTTTCCTTTTCCACCTTTCTACATTTTCCAGCTTTTGGAGGAAAAAGTTTTCTTGTTGTTTTTGTTGGTTTTGATTTTTCAGGTTTTTTTTTTTTCTTTTGGCAATTGGAAAAAATTTCAAACACAATGGTAAAAAAGAATTATTACTTTTATTGACAATTTTCATGCAAAACAAAGCCAAACGAATGTTATTCGGTATGGTAAATTTTTTTTTTTCAATTCTCTTTTCTTATTAAAAAGTAGAAAGTAGAACAAAGAGAAAGTAAAAAAGAAAAATGAGAAAAATAATTTTCTAGCATAAAGATAAAGGGTAACATATGAAAGTTAAAGCGGGAAAGTTTCTATAATTATTGAAAAAATACATGATGTTAGGGTGAGTTTGATTGCAAGTATAAAACTTGTATGGAAGAAATTTCTCAGGTAATTGAATTGTTTAGAACTTATTTGTATGGAAATTATTAATTAAATGCATTTGATTGGTATAGTTTTTAACCTAAAAAAATATTATACTTATTCATTTTTTATTGGTGGGTAGATGAAAGAGATGAGAGATGAGAGAGAGAGAGAGAGAGAGAGAGAGAATTGTTTGGACAATAAAAATTTACACCTATTTAAAGAAAATACTTTCCTAATTTTTGAGGAAAATATGGTTATATAACTAAAAGTTGGAAAATATTTTTCATGAAAAAAAAAAAATCAATCAAACACTCTAAAAATAGAAATTGGTATATAAAAAGAACAATTTTCATGGAAAATAGAGCTAATCAAACACAACCTTAGGGTAATACATACAAACCTCCATGTGTGTCTTTGAAATAGTATTAAGTCGCGATTTCGTACAGATTTTTTAAAATTCATTTTTTCACAAATTTATTTTCAATCACATTCTCTTATTAAAATAATTTTGCATGTATATTCATACTATTCTATACTTTTAACCACACATTTAAAAAAAAAAAAAAAACACTTTCCACAAAATTTATACTAAAAAAACTTATATCAAACATGTTTAAATAAAAATGGTATATTCTTGTATATAAGGGGATAAGTTGAAGAGATAAACATAAATAATAAATTTATACCAACTAAAAAATTTAAACTTTGAGAGAAGATAGTTTAAACCCAATCCAATTCATTTTATTACAACTTTTATTTTACAAAAGAATTAATTAAATCAAGGAAAATTACAAAAAATCAGGTGTATAATTTACACCAATTCAAAAATCAGGGAGAAAGTTTAATTGTTCAAAAATCAGGTATTTTATTTTACGTATCAAGCCCTAAATCTATTCAAACCCTAAAATTATTCATCTCTCTCTCTCTCTCTCTCTCCACCGCCACGCTACCTCCATGGCCCTCCGCTTCCTTCCCCTCCTTCTCCTCAACCCCATCCCCCTCGACGCTACTGTGAATCGCAGCAACGTTGCGAGGCAACGACGGCGGTGCTCCAATGGTTCTACACACAAACTAGCGGTGGTTCTGCCGCTACAAGGTGTCGTTGCACCAGGTNAGTCGTCGAGCCGTCGGAGAGCTAAAGAAGGAGAAGGTGGGTTGTGATTTGTCAATTTGGGATTTTAGGGTTTGTATGGTTATGATTTAGAGAGACGGATTTGGTGGTTTGTGGGTCACGACGTTGATGGTATATGGGTCGGCTGTAGTGGGGTGTGTGTCGTTCGCGAGGTGCCAATTGTCGACTGTCGTTCGTGGGTGTGTATAGGCACTGTGTGTGTGTGCGTGCGCGCGCTGTGGGTCTGTGGGTGTGTGTGCAGTGAACGACAGCCGGCGGAGTGGAGTTGTGGTTACGGTGTTGCGTCGGGGTACGGTGGTGGTGTTGATGCTGGTTGTAGTGGTGTTTGACTGCAGATGTGGTGTGTGATGGGTTCAGATCTGGT
>CAIGRF010183103.1:37864-56090 GCA_903798235.1 Fraxinus ornus
TCTCTCTCTCTCTCTCTCTCTCTCTCTCTCTCTCTCCACTGCCCCGCCGCCTCCATCGCCTTTCGCCTCTTTCCTCTCCTTCTCCTTCTCCTTCCCTTCCCTCCCCAACCCCAACCCCATCCCCTCCCTTCTCCCTCCACCTCCACCTCCAGCAGCGCCTCGACGCTGCTGTGAATTGCAGCAGTGTTGCAAGGCGCTGTTACGAGACTACGACGGCGGTGCTCCAATGGTTCTACACACGAGCTAGTGATGGTTCTGCCGCTACAAGGTGCCGTTGCACCAGGTCATGTGTACCAGTGCGCTGATCGAGTCGTCGAGCCGTCGAAGAGCTAAAGAAGGAGAAGGTTGGTTGTGATTTGTCAATTTGGGATTTTAGGGTTTGTATGGTTATGATTTAGAGAGACGAATTTGGTGGTTTGTGGGTCACGACGTTGATGGTATGTGGGTCGACTGTAGTGGGGTGTGTGTCGTTCGCGAGGTGCCAACTGTCGACTGTCGTTCGTGGGTGTGTACGGCACTGTGTGTGTGCGTGCGCGCACTGTGGGTCTGTGGGTGTGTGTGCAGTGAACGACAGCCGGCGGAGTGGAGTTGTGGTTACGGTGTTGCGTCAGGGTACGGTGGTGTTGTTGATGCTGGTTGTAGTGGTGTTTGACTGCAGATGTGGTGTGTGATGGGTTCAGATCTGTTTGGTGGTGGTGTTGATAGTCTATGAACTTAAAATTCGGGTAATCTGTGACTAAAAATATAATCTGTAACCAATCATTTTTTTATCTGTGACCTAGATATTATATAATTTGTGACCGTAAAAAATCTGTGACCAATTAATTTGGAGATCTGTAACTGTGTGAACTGTAAATTTTGATCTGTGATCAACCGTAAAAAATCTGTGACCAATTAATTTGGAAATCTGTGACTGTGTGACCTATATATTTTGATCTGTGACCAACTAATTTTGAAATCTGTGACCAACGAATTAATTGCGACCTATAAAATTTTTGAACTGTGACGGTCGGAATAATTATCGGAATCGGAGCAGTCGTCGGAACGGTTGTCGGAACAATCGCCGGAGAAAAGTGGTGGTCGGAACGGTCGTCGGAATAGTCCCCGGAACGGTAGGAGGTNAATTAATTAATAAAAAAATACCTGTATTTTGCATTTTGAAACTAGACACCTAAAAATTGAATTGTGTCAAAGTTAACACCTGAATTTCGAATTCTTCCCTCAAATCAAACTCAAATCAATCAAAACCAAGCCCATTCACATAATGGAATATGATTAACTCAGATTTGAATAGATTTCCTTAAAACTTAGGAGTCATCACCTAAAACTTTAGTAGATTAAATTAAAATTTAGATAGATGTCCCCAATGTAGTTAATTAAACTGGAGGACAATGAACTTTCATCTTAGTTTCAATTAGGTCACTAAATTTCAATTTGAAGCAATCGATTAACTAAATTTTAATTCAAAAGAAACTGAACCAATCCCTTTGGATTTATTAAAGTGCCTTATCGAAATTCACTAAAAACTGTTAAAACTAACTCAATATCAACGTTTCCATCTCGGTCAACAAATTAATAACACTAGAAGTAACCGAACTTCTCTCCAACTGCAATCAAGTCAGTGAACTTTCAGTGCATTTGCAATCAGGTCTCCAAACTCTAACCAATGATATAACATTAATTAGATTACCAAATAAGTAAAAATATACTTTGTACACCAACATGAAAATTTTGACAAACTTCAGTAGCTATTTATGAAATTAACTTCTGAGAATACGATAATTATTCTAAAATTTAACTATCAGACGCAGATTCAGTATATGGAGTACACCTACCAAAGCAGCAGGAAGAAACAATGAGAAAGATGTAGACAACAAAGCAGTTGGGGTGGTTTCAATAAAAGTTAGTGGCACTTTACAATTTTCAATCATGCGCATTATTGGCCCCTTCCCATGTTGATGTTCTCGTAAAGATGACTATTTATTCTGATATCTTCAACACATAACACAAGCGGACAATAAGTACAATATTATTGTATCATATCAAGATTTTGTGTATTTCAAAAAGATTTATCAATTCATGTTTTTTTTTTTTTTCATTATTTTTAAAAAAAAAAATTTATTAAGACTCGAGGCGACCCGTGACACGGGCCGGTGACGAGCCCGGGCAAGCTAGGGCTCGAGCCGACGCCACAAATTTGGGCTCGGCCTGGGCCTCAGCTTGGTCCCACTGAGCCACGAGCCGGCCATGCTAGGGTTTTTTCCCGGCTGAGCCGGCGAACTTTATTGAAATCGCTACGTGTTATTAGTTTCTTTTACTGCATTATATGTTATTTTGCTGGATTTTAGTATTATGAAAAATCTATGTTTTTCTAATGTTGAGTTTCTTTTTTTATATTAAATCAATTGTTGGTTTATTATCATTTAAATTGAGTTATTTTACTACTGATTGAATTTGAGATTTTACAAATTTGAGTTTCAGGACTTATAATTTTTTTTTTCACTAGTTGGCATTGTAAATACATTAAAAAAAAGTTAGAAGAAATTGTTTATTTAGTAAAGATGTAAGAAAGCCTATCATGGTTGTTGGGATGTGATAACTTGATTTATGACTTAATTACTTCCAATTGAAGTTCAGTGACTCGAATGCAGTTAGGGTCAAAGTTCAGCAACCCAATTGCAACTAGAGAAAAAGTTTAGTGATCTCTAGTGTTATGAATTTGTTGACTAGGATGGACAAGTTGGCATGCTATCACTTTTAACGGATGTTGACTAGGATGGACATGTTATAATTTGTTATGTGAATCCATCACCAAAACAATTTAAGAGTATGTTTGGTAGAGATTAAAATCGAATCGTGCAATTGAAAATCTGATAAGAAATCTTGAATTTATAAAATCCATGAACCTCAACTTGCAAATTAGTAACAAAGTAACTATCATTTACCAATTTTAAACCAAAATAAAAAGGAGTAATGAGATAAATCAAACTCTCTATTTCTTTATCTTTTCCAATGGAATCAAGACTTCTTGTCTTGATCTTCGCACCATTACAAGATTACATTTGTGCATATGCCTACGTCCAATGCTTTTCTATTTCAAGAACTCACCCTTACAAGTTTCACTCGACTCTAACGAAGGTCGTCTCAACAAATATCGAAAACAACAGTCACTGTTCTTGAACAATATTCTTATAGACCGAGAATATCCCTTACATGGAACCAAGCCAATTAAGTATAAAACATATAACATAGGTTCCATAAAGATGAAGCATGGAGGAGAGAATGACACAAAATAATGAATAATACTGTTGTGTGCCTCCTCATGAATCTTTAATGACCATATACCTACTGCGCATTAGGTCACATGTCTATAATGTCCAATCCTTAGCAGTTAGTAGTAATGGCCGGGGCCATCCATGCCCTTGACTTGGTATTAATAATGACAAGACACGAGTCGAATTACTTATATTTATACATATTCTTTAAAATCAAAGGATCATTTTCTTCCGTTTAAAACTTTTCTAAGGCCTTATTTGATTGCCATATTTTTCAAGAAAAATATCACATTCGAAAAAAGCGAATTACATTTTATCCATTTGATTGCAAGGTGGAAATGGAAATCGGATTCCAAGGTACAATCACTTTAAGTTGCATTTTTTTTTCATGAAAAACGAATTTCTACGGATTTGATGAATTTTTTTTTTCCAACTAACTGTAATTAGAATTTCTTTCCATATTTGCCTATCAAGCGGACCCTAAATGCACAACACAATTGCCTTTAATAGTATGCTATATATATATAGTAATTTATTTCAAAAAATGATTTGTGTACGTAGGAATAGTTTGATTTAAATTCTTTGTATACTATAATTACTATATATATATAACTAATAAAATTTTATCTACATACTGTTGGGAAATAAAATGGATGGACCCAGGTAATATATATGATATGATATGAAGTATATGATCGCAAACAAACAACAAGATAAAATGCAAAGAATTAATTGGCAGATGAATGGAGTATTTTATTTAATTGACTAAATGGAGAAAACAAATATAATAGCCGTACCGACACAATTATTCTATATTTCAGTAATATAAAACTTGTGAAAAGAGTCAAATATTTATAAGGGTGCATGCCAAACCCTAGAAATACCACAAATATGGAAATAAGATAAAAAAATCACATGAAATAAAGAAAATAGTATTTTTCCAATAAAAATACGTGAAAAGAAGGAAAAATAGTTTCTGAAAAATCCAATCTAATTTGGATAAAAGAAATCCAACAATCTCCACATTAACACAAGTTTCGATGTAATGAACGAAACTCCAAAATTTCTCCACCTGTAAAAATAAATTCGACTGGAATGAAAAATCCGAACTTTTCAACAAGAACCAAATTTTCTCCAACACAAAAATACTCATCATCTTCCACAGTATCCAACACAGATATATGAACCCAAACACTGGGTTCCCAAAAATTAACAAAGAATTAGAAATTATCAAATAGTGTCGAAACACACCCTGTAGTAGAATCAACTTCCAATACTTTCATACAAGGCCACTGACTATTCTCAACACCTTCAAAAACGCTAAAAATATGTGCAATTGAATCAACATTCACTTACCTATCTTCAATATGTCTATACCTATCAGTTGAATACGATAGAAGCACAAGTAAATGTGGCAAAGCGAAATTACTCATATCCTCTAAACTCGTTTGAGTAGTATTCTTTAATATAGACCTTGAGCCAAATCCTAAAGGTATGTACCAAATTGAATCTCACTATGATATTAAATCTGTGCTGGCTATTCTTCACAAAATCTGCTTGACCTTGCAAGATGTATAACTAGGACCTCTTTCGTCCCTCCAATACAACATGAATACCCTTTCGAACCCTCAATACTCCACATCCCCAAAAGAATGTGTATCCTTTTGAATCATGAGCATTCAACGAAATGAGATTCTTCTTCAAGTTTGGAATATGTCGAACGTGATCAAACGTTCTACATGCTCCATCCACCAACTTTAATTTGATTCTACCAATATCAGGCGCACCTGACAAAGTTCGTTGTTACCCATTTCAACGACACCTTACGTTATCATTTCATATGTTTCAAACAATTTTCGAGTGGGACACATATAAAACACATAAGCTGTATCCAAAACCCACTCCACGTCAAATTTAGATTCCATGTCAGAAATTGTCAAAATATCTCCATCACTTAAATAGTTCTCGGCTATGTTGGTTTTGTTTGAAGAATTTGATTACTTTCCATGATTTGTAGTCAAATTACTTTTGTTCTGCAATTTGTCGCAATCCATGTAAATGTGTCATTTCTTCTTGCAATAACAATAAACCTGATTATTGAAATTTGACCTCGACTTACCTCTTCTCCGATCACAATGAACAACAATGCTTTCTCTATCTCTGACCTTAGATCCAACCAGATGCTTCATTTTCTCTTTTGAATACAAAACATCATACACATTTTCAATGATGAGAGTATCATAACTATAAAGAATTATGTCTTTAAACAAAGCAGGCAGTAAATACAGAAGGATTAATATCAAATCTTCTTTATCATACTTTACCTCTAAAATCTTCAAATCACCAACGATCTCCTTAAACACAGCCGATGATCTTCCAAAGATCCGCTTTTTGCCATGCCAAACCCTCTACTTCAGATGCAATTTGCTTGTTGGACTTTTACTTATGCACAATTACTTCAACTTCAACCATAACACAATTGTCGTTTTCGATTTCAAAATGTTGCAAAGAATATTGTTAGAGAGATGAAGATGAATATGTGAAAGAGCCTTCCGATTCTTCCGTTGTTTCTCCTCCATCGTCCAAGTTGTGGACATTTTGTCAAATCCAAACAACTTATCATCCAAATTCATCTACACGAGTACAACTCGCATCTTCACCTACCACAACAAGAATCTTGTATTGCAATCCAAAAGCGAAATTTCATACCTCATGACTGCCATCAATAACAAAAAGCCTCGAATAAATACAATCAATAGCTCTGGTACCATTTGTTAGGAAATAAAACGGATTGAAATAATATATGACATAATATGAATTATATGATCACAAACAAACAATAAGATAAATGCAAAGAATTAATTGGCAAATGAACAAAATATTTTATCCAATTGATTATTATGGAGAAAACAAATACAATAACCGTGCCTATACAATCATTCTATATTTCAATAATAAAATATTTATGAAAAGAGTTTAGTAATGCCAATCCCTAGAAATACCAAAAAATGGAAACAAGATAAGAAATCACGTTAAATAAAGAAACAATATTTTTTCAATAAAAATACGTGGAAAGAAGAAAAATATATTTTTTTAAAAAATCTAGCCTAATTTAGGTAAAAAAATAAAAATAAAAAAATACCTAACACATACTCCATCATTTTAATCCCACATTCTATAAATACGTTTAGAAAGTAACTAACGTAGAAAAGTGATTCCTGAGTATTTTATTTTCGAGACAATACATACTAAAAATTTCAATTAAAATCTGAATTTTCTTGTGACTTGGAAATTGTAAATTGCTAGCAACAATTCTTCTTCTTCTTCTTCTTCTCCATTTTGTTTTTTTTTTAAATTTCAATTGGCAAGATCAATATAATGTACAATTACACGTATACACTCTTCATGACCCATGAGAAACTTTGAACTATAAGAAAAATAAAACATTAGATTGAAGATTTTACAAAATATTGAAAATGTGTTTTCGAAAATAAGGTTAAACTTATAACATAAATCGGGAAATGAAATTATGAGGTTTAGATTATTTTCAGTGAAAATTCTGAAAACACTCAAAATATAGAAAGTAGACGTTTAAATAAAATTTTAAACTCAAAAAAATATAAAATTCTATGAATAAAAACAAGATTTTGAGAAGAAAAAAAAAATCCTAATAAAAAAAGAAAAAAAAATTTCTAGAAACATAAAATTATAAAAAATAAAAATAGTTCAAATTCTTAATGATTATATACGTAAAAATTCTAAAGAAATATTTAATAGAACACAAATAAAAATATTCTCAGTCCACGTTATTAATTTTTATTTTCTATATTTGAACCTAATTTATTATTTGTTTTTGTTTTACTTTTGTATGTAGAAGGAATATTGTAAAATTCATCAACTTTAAAATATATATTACTCGATAATATATTAAAGTAAAATTGTCTTATTTTTACTAAATAATCAAGTTTCTTGGAATAAAGTAGCATTAAACAATTTTTAAAAATCTCAAACCAAATGTGGTTTTTTTTTGTTTTGAAAAATAAATTTTTCAAAATAACAAATCAAATGCATTTTTAGAAATCTTAAAACAGAACCTTAAAATAGAAAATCGAAAATAAACTCAAAATTGAAAATTAAAAATTGAAACACAAACCAAGCTGCCCTAATATTTCTATTTCTCATTTCCTTTAATATTTTTCTTAGAGAAGGATCCTACGAAATAAATTGAGAAATTGAACCTGATTCTAAACGCGTGGTATCAAAATAGAGGTTATGTGGTGTGTTGGAGTTTGTTTTATTGTCAAACTAAGAACAATCATGCTACACAAACATGTTTAGTGATAGGGATTAAAATTATGGGGACAGTGGCTCAATATCATTGGACGGTTTAAAAAAAAAAAAAGCCTTAGCCACACAGGTGTTGATCTACACAAGGGTTTGGAATGAAGGTTAACTCCTTTTCTTAACAAGTATGGACAAACTCGTCACGCATGAAAAACTATTTGAAGTTAGATACAAACAGTATAATTAACTGTGCACCTTTCTTCATGAGAGAAAATAATATCGGTTAAGACAAATATGTACATACTCATGCCGCAAATTACCATGCTCGAGGATGCAATGATTACAAGTTTGCACATGGACATTGTTTGCAATTCATATGTGGGGATTTATGTTGAGAGCTGATTAACTCTCGAAAAATTCAAACATGGGAGTTTCACCATAATAGAGTACCTAACAATATTTCCTAACCTAGTCCAAAATATATAAATTAGTGATCTCTCAAAATATCTCGTTCAATGGTAAATTATAATCACATTACATTTTTCTTGTCACTGATATTACTAATTGATAGTGTTGGAACCAATTATACCTTTTAGCGTCAAATTTTGCGGACTGAAACTTTTGACTGAACCATACTGGCTCGAATAGAGTTTAAATATTTACAAAATTTTGAACAGTCTGAAAAAATTTCAAAATCAAACAAAATATGTTCTTACACTTATTTTCAACCTAGGAAAATTAATATTAGAGTCAGAGAATCCTCCAATCCCCCCCTCCCAACAACCAAAAACAAAAAGTGCACTATAGACCCTGAATTTTGCAAAATTGCAACATGGCCTCAAAACTTGCCAAAATTGTGAAAATGTCGCAAATATCATCGTATTAACTTATGATCATCCTCAAAGTGATACCTCAAGTCTGCTACTTGTTAACGTGCCCAGTTTCCTATATTGAAGTTCAGTCGATGAACTTTTCGACTATTGGAATTAAGTCCTTAATTTCTTTTCAATCTTCAAATGACTTGATATTTTAATCCATAAAGTCATTATACTTCTGCTAAAATCTTAATTTCCTATATGGGAAAACAAAATGATACAAACTTGCACCTACTAATTCCTCGCATAAATCTACAATGTTAGTTAAAATAAATTCTAAATTCAGTCTTTAGAGATTGAAACTCGTAGCATGTCATACTCGACATTTACCACCCTATAACCATTCTCCTTTGCAAAAGTAAGCCCGTGCAGAAGAGCTGGATTCTTTACTTGAACGAGTAAATAAAGTGAAGTGATAATGAAATCAAAATAATTAGTTAATGGTGACAAAAGATGACGAGTCGTGCAAAGAAACGTCACTTGAAAAGAGCATTATGATTTTGTCCCCCTCTTTGTCGTTTTCTTTGCCGACTGATTAATAGACAGACAATACTAACTATTCAAGTTTAAGTTCATTAATAGACAAGGTAACTTATAATAAAACCTTACATGTGTATGTGTGTATGTACATTATCTATTTGTAATGAGCATTGAGAACAAGAATAACAAAGAGTTGATATGGACAAATAGACAAGTCTAGCTACATAGCAAGAATAAGTAGAATGGGATAGTAGACTATTTAAGAAAACATAATAGCATGGAAACAAGTTTATATGATAAAGACGAGATTAATTATCGTTCTTCCTTATAACTTGTCGAATAAATAACTTTTAATGTTTGATTCATACCTAACATTATCAAAACAGAGTAACAGTGTACAAACCGCCATGACTCTCAATCTTAGTATTTAAAAATTATAAGTTACACAAGTGAATAATTTAATTATATATTAAGCTTAAGATGCACTTCATATCAATTAGCAATACCGTACTGTTGTCAATCAAACTACTTTATAGACAACATTTTCAGTTTTTAGTATGATAGTACTGTACTATTTTCAATTAAACTCTACTTTACAGACACTAGATTTTAAGATTTGATATATAATCTAACCTTTTTCTCTCTCTGGTTTTTAAGAATTGACGCATTATCTAACTTTTATTCTCTCAATTATTTAGCTACTACATCACCCCTATTAAATTTTCACCGCATAAAAAGACTTGATTTCTTGTAAAGTGCAAGTTGTAGACAAATCATTAACCATTGTAGATCTCACCTTTCATCAAGAATTAATGATGGGAGTATCTTTGTCTCTAGACAAAATAGGAAAAGTTGTATGCCATTGCCATCTATACTATATGCAACTCAAAAAAGGTTAAGAAAAAAAAACTCATTGAGTAAACATCAATAACATTGTCCATTTAATTAGAAGCTAGAAATTCAAAAATAAGTGAAAAAAAACCAGATAACAAAAATTTATCATGTTCAATAGCTACTTCAAGTCTCGAACAAACTGATCAATCTGATTCTTGTGAAAACATAAATTTATGGAATCAAATTGAAACGCTACTTTTTATGATATCCAAGTGTGGTCAGAAATGGGAATAGTTGTCCTTTAGATGATATCCAAGTGTCAAAAATACAACTTAGCATGAGCCAGGGGCCTGAAGAAGTTCAATCATGCGACACAATATTTTCTCCACCTCCTTGACAGAATGCGACACAGTATTCTGTTATTAGTCTGTTTAAGAAATAATCATTTTTTGCACCCAATCATCTGTTGTCAACACTCATCACCTAATTTCATGTAACGTTTCAGTCAAGCCACCTAATTATTACCGTAACAAAAATAAAAAATAAAATACAAACACACATAATTATTACCACAATAAAAAAAAAAAGGATGAGAATCAGAAATAAAACAAAAAACAAAAAACAAAAAAACATTGTAGTTATCACAAAAACTTAAAAAAAAATTGGCCTTGTTTGTCATCATTTAAAAAATTAAATTGTTTGTTACAATATTAGTTCTCCACCACACATTCATACAATAATATATTCTACACACAAACCAATAAAACTTTCTTACTTTTTAACCCCACATTCTCTAAAAAATATTATTCCATAACTCATTATTCCCGAATAAATTCTATCAAATTGGTACTATATGAAAATAGAAACTTTTTTTTTGGTTCTGCTAACACACAAATATACAACTAATCACACACACACTTTCACATACACAAAAAATAAAAATAAAAATCACTAATCCAAATCAGGAAAAATTATACAATGCAAATCAAACTCAGATCAAGAAAAACAATTGCTGCATAAAGAAAATAATAAAAAAATACAAGAAAAATCCACTAATCCCAATTAAAAAATTATATAATATAAATCAAATCCAAATCAAGAAAAAAAATTATTTCTGCTTTCATTTATATATATTTTAAAAAAAATTGTAATGATTACCATATTGTATGTTTTTTTTTTCTATTCTCATTTTTTTTCTTCATTTTTTGTTGTGGTAATAATTATGTGTTATTTGTGTGTGTGTGTGTTGTTGTTATTGTTATGGTAATAATAAGGTAGCTTAACTGAAACATTACATGAAGTTAGATAAACATGGTGATCAAAATTAATTTGGGAGACCATGTTGACACTAAATATAATATAAAGTATGGTGACCATGATGAATCGAAATCAATTTGAATGGACATAGTGACACTAAGTAAAAAGTGGGAATCGGTAGATTTAACCCTGTTATAATATAAATTGGTCGAAGACAATGATACTATAAATTATAGGAAAATGTCTCTTGTACACTCTTTAGTTGATATTAATGTTGACATGACAAATGTTAGCAAGCGCTGATTGGTGAAAAATTGTCAAAAAATTAAATTGTACAATGGTGTATTACCACATGGCCCGATGTAAAAGATAATATACATATAGCATGACTGTAAATTATATTAGCACTTAGTCATTTAAATTTTTTATATAACACTTGGGATTTTAGGAATAAATTGTTTAAGCTCATTACTTTAGGTATAAATCAAGATTATTTATAATAACTTAAATATTTAAGAACTAACAAATGAGTGCACCCTAACTCAGATTTTTTCGATGTACCCAATAACATTGATTTAAATTACAGGAAAAGGGTAGCTACCATTTGTCGTTCTATCTGCCAACTTGGGAATAGGCAGATCATGACCCAGATTTTCATTTTTCTTTTCCTAAATGGATTTTAGTTTGTCATTCGAAAACTAATTATTCAAGTTATCCTACTTATGTCGAATAATTAGGGTATTCAAATTCATGTGTAGAATAATTGCAGATTATTCTAATAGCTCAAATTAATGATGCACATGTAATTGCAAAGACAATGAACAAGAAGAAGAGGTTCGTTCAAAATTTTATTCGCGAGATAAATAGATAAGTTTAATTTTAATAAGAAGGAATTCTTGTGAATATTTATGAGTAATAGAATGAGAGAGTTATTAGCATAACAAGAAATGAAGGCATTCGAGACATCCACGATCAAGATTAACTTGAAAGATAAAAATATTTTTTTATACTGTAATATATGAAAATACATTTTGAAATAATTTTTTGATGGAGAATATTTGGTTAAAAAATAAGGAAAAGTTTTAAGTTTACATGTAATATTATTTTATTGAAGAATGTGTGGTTGAAAATAAAATAGAGATAAATGTATTTTGAAAATAATTGGTACCAAACAATGGTAGTGTTTGCATTACTATCGAAATTAATTTAGAAGTTCGATGTACTAGATAAATGAATCTTATTAATATGATATCTTTAACAATTTCTAAATTGCCTAACATTGATTTAAATTACAGGAAAAGGGTAGCTACCATTTGTCGTTCTATCTGCCAACTTGGGAATAGGCAGATCATGACCCAAATTTTCATTTTTCTTTTCCTAAATGGATTTTAGTTTGTCATTCGAAAACTAATTATTCAAGTTATCCTACTTATGTCGAATAATTGCAGATTATTCTAATAGCTCAAATTAATGATGCACATGTAATTGCAAAGACAATGAACAAGAAGAAGAGGTTCGTTCAAAATTTTATTCGCGAGATAAATAGATAAGTTTAATTTTAAAAAGAAGGAATTCTTGTGAATATTTACGAGGAATTCTTGTGAATATTTATGAGTAATAGAATGAGAGAGTTATTAGCATAACAAGAAATGAAGGCATTCGAGACATCCACGATCAAGATTAACTTGAAAGAAAAAAAAAATATTTTTTTATACTGTAATTAAATATATACATAATCAACGTCTTTAAAAATAAAAGTACAAGTGACCAACTCGACGTAGTTCCCAAGTTTACACACTTAGGATTGTTTGTACTCGAGATAATAATCTAGTATCATGATAAGCTTAAGATGCAGTTTAAATCAACCAACACAACTGTCGTTTCAATCAAAATCTGCTTTGAAGACGTGATATCAATACTTGACATGCGAACTAACTTTTATCCTCTCAATTATTTGGCCGGTGTATCGCTACTATCTTATTTCACCAAATGAAAAGGCTTAACTTCTATTAGTTTAGCTAGTTAGTCATTACTATTCAATTTTTACCATAAGAAAAGCTTATCTTTCTTGCAAAGTGCAAGTTGTCAACAAATAATTTACTATTGGATCAAGAATTATAGGAGGACTAATTTGGACAAAAGTGGTATGACGTCTGTACGAAGTATAACTCAGAAATGGTAAAGAATGACCACATTTGACTAATAATAATTGTAGTAGGTACGAAAGTTGGCACATCTTTTGCTTCAACTTAACCACTCAATTTCACTAATTTCAAGACTAATTAACTATCGAGACCATTTTCGAGTGAATTGTTTTGAGCTTTTAATTTAGTTCATACTGTAGATTTAATTTAAATAAATAAAAATATCATTCTTACAAAGTTTGAATTTTATGATGAGTTGGTTAAATTTAGTGTAAGAATAGATAGAATTTACATTAGATTTGTTTACAGAAAAAACTCTTGGAGAACTTTTCAAGATAAAAAACCTCTAGGCAGTAAAAAAACCTCCAAGCAAACTTATTAGTGAATAATCCACTACAAAAGCTTTAAACTTACATGATTGAGCCAAACACAATTAAATCTTAATAGACTATAACTCCCAACTTGAAATCACCAAAAGACTCTATAATTGTGCGCTCCAATATCAGCTCTAGAACCTCTGAACTTTTTTTCTTCTCGTGGATCACAAAAAAACAAACTCGTTTTTCACGAATTGGAACTCCAATTACCTCTTTAGATCTTCAGAACTCTGGAAGGTATTTGGAAAAGGTTTATTTGGTGTTTTGGCCTTTTGAAATTTCGACGTTTTGATATTGTGATGGAGGCAAGAAAAATTTGGAATGGGTAATTGATCTTTAAAAATGTGTTCTTTGTAATGAATAAAGGCTCAACATATATTTTGGACGAACTATGCCTTGGATATTTTATATTATGGAGAGTTTGAGGTTGTTTGAGATAGTGAAAAGTCTCAAAATCGTGATCTAAGGTTTTACCATGTAACATGTCCGCTCGAGCAGACTGTTGGCATCCAACGGGCAGTTGACCATTGCAAAAATCGCTTGAGCCGTCTGTTTGGCGATCAGAGGTTAATTTTTGCCTTATCTTGATCTTTTTGAGTTGATACCTTTAAAATCTATGACAATTTAACCCTAATTATAACTCGATAAAATAACATTTTAGACACAATACTTTGTCTATATATGCACTTTGGAGCTAACACAGATGACATATATTACAGCTACCTACTTGTAAAAATTGCACACATATTACACATTTGATGAAAAATGAATTCGATCTACATATGAGGTGGCGTGTTGTACTAAATTAAATTAAATAAATACTCTTTAAAAGCTTAATTTTTTAGTTGAACCACCAAAGTTCAAAGATTAATTTTGTTAGAGAGAAAAATATATATTTACTTATACATTATAATTATTGTGCCTTTGTGTGCGTATCAAATTCATTTTTCATCGAACACATCATTCTCGTAAATAAGGATGAGATTCAAATAACATACATATAATAAATGAAATTACTTGGTGTAATTAGAGAGGAATTAAATTATTTTTATATTAACCTCAACAATAGTAGTCTCATAAAACTCCACAAACTACTAATCTCGAAATCCTTATTTTCTTAAAATAACAAAATAATTGAGATAGAAAAAATGGGCTATTTCAAAATACAATATTGAAATTATTTAGTAGCGAGTCAATCATTAATCACCCATCGTTATTCACATTTTATGTTTGATTGTGTTTAAAAATTATTTTCTAAAGGCATGGTCGTAATTTTAACCATGACCAAGCATAAAAGGTAAACTTGGTAGTAGTGATTCAATAAATATTTTGTTAAAAGAAGAAAATATTACAGAGAATATAATAATATATGGTGTAATTATGTAAATCCTTCTCATTGTGAACATGGTATTGGTATACCCCTATTCCACCCAACAAGGAGACAAACCCTAAGTTATCAATTTCATTTGTTGAGTGGGATATGTTATTCGTGCTCAATCACTTGCTATCTCAGAGACTATTTTCCCCTTTTGATAGTAACTTTTGGTGCTTTCAATTGCAACAATCCCACAGATATTCCTAACATTTCTGCATGATTCTTGATTGAAAGTGCCACCCATTAAAAACATCTTTACATTGAAATGATTGAACAAGAATTTGGGCCACCTTACTATTTGCCTTTTGTCGGATATAGCATATTCAATTTCAAATATATTTGATTATATGTTTCTATGAACCATTTATTTATAAGCTTAAAAATTGTTAATGCGAAAAAAATATATATTTATTTAAATCTTGTCATCAACTTACCCCTCTACACGTATCGAATTCATTCTTTTATTAAATTTGACATGCAAACAATTTTAACAGATAGATAACAGAAGATTTAAAACTTAAGATCAGTATAATTATTTGGTACCAAGTTGGACGGCGTAAATGTGTGTTGATAGCTAAGTGGAGTGGGCCATCTTTTGAGATTAATACAAGACTAAGATGATGGGAACAATGCCAGAAAGGAAAATAATTTGAATAAAGTTGTAACAAGTTTCGAATATTTCTTATTTGGAACTACTATTGCAATTTTTCCTTCAAATGATATACGGGGATGGTTTTCTTCCTATTCTAAAATCTAGTTTGAATGTATATTCATAATGAAAGTCATAACAATACGGAAGTATACAAAGTTTTATCATAAAGAATGCAACAAGGGAAGGGACACAAGTGATGAAGCGAACGTAATAACATGATATCAATATGATGGTTTTTTTCTTTTTTTTTTTTGGGGTGGGGGGATTTTTTTTGGGGTGAGGGGTGGGGGGGGTGCACTAATCGCTTAGACAACAACATTTCAACCTTCAATACCTAGATTCGTCTGAAGAACTTGAGTTAGTTTGTCATACTTATATGGCACTCGGAACCTTTTTGTGCTAGAGCAGAAATCACATTTCCCAAAGCCAATAGCATCCCGTACGTACTCTACTCCTTTTTGCTTCAGAGAAGGATACCCAGTAAGATCTACTAATGTTTGTGATCGTACAAAACCACATTACATGATGTAACACATCTTCAGTTGATTTAACACTGCGCATACTAGTAATAGGACCCCCAGTGCATTCGGTTGGAAAGAGTTAGAATTCCATGGATTAATTTATTTGAAATTATCGAAAGCAATAACATCATAGCTCATTGATGCGTATTTATTTCTCAATTTCTTTATTATTTGTAATAAAAAAAGAAGAAGAAGAAGAAATCTTAAGTTACGAACGAATATTAAAAAGGTGAAGTGACAATAAGCAATGGAAGCTACGTTGGTGTTTGCATAGGACATCAAAGTCGAGATTGCAATGGATGGTCGCCAATGGAGGTGTATCAATGATTAATCATGGAATTGTTGGTGGTAATTCTGTTAGAATCACTAACGCATATTGATTTTCTAGAGGTACCATTGATGATTTTATCAAAAATCATTCTTTCAATTTAATTTTTTTCTTTTTTAATTATTCTTGAAAATGCCCCCTATAAAGATATTGTTTTAAGGCACCGAGGTTGTTAAAGCACCTCTGCTTACTAGTGATCGTTGTTGGTATTTAATGTCTGAAATTAGTGACCCAGGGGCAGAGCTAGAAAAAAAGATTTGTCGAGGCAAATTACACAAAATTTTAATTGTGAGGACAAAACTGAAAATTATAAGGACTTTTTTTGAAAATCTTGAAAAAAATTTGGGCAAAATATTGCATTATCAAATTTACTGTGGTGGATTATGTTAATTTTTATTGACAGAAGGGAGTGGAGTGACAATTGAGTAAGACAGCGTAAGTTTAATGATAGTTTTGCAATAAAAAACTATTAATAACCAAAATGGGGCATTCAAATAAATTAGTGTCCAAACATTATTGTCAAAATTACTGTCAGGTAAAAAAATAAAGAGAGATCTGCACATTCTTATTAAACTCAAGAATAAGCTAATCCTCATATTGGAATATAATCCCACAATTTCGCCATCCAGAGTGTAGTTCATGAATCATGATGCCTGCTAAATATGACGAAATTATTACCAGATGTGAACTTATTACTATCGTCAATTTTTATATTAGATATCGAATCTTTCCCATACTACAAATATTTTGGTAACGAGCCTTCACCAAGTCTTCCCAAATTTACCATCTTTGGGAGGATTTTATTGAAGATTTCGTACGTTACAAGAATTATAACAATATCTCACTTGTAGCTAAATAGAACCCTCGTTAGAAAAGGAGGAAATGTTTATTCCCTTTATTGAAGTTTTGTGGTATAATTAATGAAGTCGTGAATGTAGAGTGTTGAAAATAACTTTTAAATAGGCAAAATAAGTCATAATCCGTTTTAAAAAAAATTAAGATTTAATCCACATTTTTCTAGAAAGAGAGAAACTTTTAGCGGAAAACCTAGTTCTCCTCATGCTAATATATTCACAAGTTACACTTGGATTCTATAGGCAGTGGTGGAGCTAGAATTTTGACGTAAAGACAAAAAAAACATCGGAGGGGTAACATTATATATTAATTAACTATTATGTATATATTAATTTTTTTTTATTTAAGTCCTGTATAAATTGAGAAATTTTTTTTTTTTTGGGGAGGGGGGACGATCGCGTGGCTCTTCCGCTCACTTAGGCTAAAAAATAACGATCTCATGCCAATACAAAAACTAAATGAAAGAAAAATTAAATAACATTCTTCCCCACTTATAAATTACAATGTCAATTCGACTATAAAGGCAAATGCGGCTGAGGGAACAAATATATGCAAGATTCATGAATGTTTAAAGGTCCACACTAGCACCATAAAGTAAATGTCCTTTCGTTAAATACAAAATATTCAAGGACTCAATTATATAAAGATTCTTCAATTTTTGAAATCTATCTTATGGATATAAATAATATAGAAATGATCTCGTATTCATGGTGGATAGAATAAAATATATCCACTGCTGACGTGGCAACGTCGGATAATATTTATTTTCATTTTTTATTTTTTGACACAGAACTTTTAATCTTTTATTACAGATATATGACACAAGTTGAAATTCAATGCGTAACAAGAGGAGCGATAAAAGAGAAGGTAAACGACATGTGGCCAAGGTGAAACACGATAAGCAGTTTTTCTCCTATCTCTTGTTCACTGTTCATTTCCATTTATTTATAAATTAAAACGTTTATAAAT
>CAIGRF010183119.1:0-13538 GCA_903798235.1 Fraxinus ornus
ACTGAACTTTACGTTGCATCCCATCACTCACTGAACTTAATAACGTTGCACTCATCCATCACTAGGCTAATTCCATCTACACCAATTGCCTACATGGATGACGGTTTTTACACTTGGCCGTTAATTGACTCCAGCTCACCATGTCATAAACAAATAAACACGTCTTTATAAAAGAGTACGGGTGGAAATCACCCAATCACGAAATCTATCTAATTCCCAAAATGTATGAACCCTATCCCACCAACAAAATTGAATTGAATCTGAATGAAGGCGCAAGAAGAGTGATTCTTTAAGTCGTTGAAATGGAGAGAATTCAGAAATTTTCCCTTCTTTGTACGACGTTAAATTTTCCCTTCATCCTAGGATAGGAACCGTGTTGAATTTTCCATTCCCGCCTTATACAGATGCGGAATCTCAAATATAGCCCATCCAGAAGCAAATTCAATTCATTAAAATTGGATATAAAATGATGCCCAACGATCATTATAATGTCCAATCAGTTGAATTCAATTATAAGCAAGAATTTATTCATTTTGTTGGTCAAAAAAAGAAACCATAGCTTTAGAAAATTGGATGAATCAATAAACCTCAACACGGCTCCTGTCCAAGGATGAAGGGAAAATTTATTTCAACGGCTTAAAGAATTACTCTTCTTGCGCCTCATTCAGATTCAATTCAATTTTGTTGGTGGGATAGGGTTCATACATTTTGGGAATTAGATAGATTTGGGGATTGGGTGAACATGAGTTAATTTCCACCCGCACGCTTTTATAAAGACGTGTTTATTTGTTTATGACATGGCGAGCTGGAGTCAATTAATGGCCACGTGTAAAAATCGTCATCCACGTAGGTAATTGGTGTAAATGGAATTAGACCGGTGATGGATGGAATGCAACGTTATTAAGTTCAGTGAGTGATTGGATGCAACGTAAAGTTCAGTTAGTGAAACGTGACAGTTGAAACAATTAACTCATATTTTGGTCATAACTTTTTTTTTTCAAATATCCGATTGAGGAAATTCAAAATGCGTTGGAAAGATAACTCAAAGGGATATAACGTTTGTAGAAATATAATTTTTCCATTTCGAATGTTTACTATGCCAAAATGGATCTCAATTTTTGACTAAAAATATGGAATATAACTTGTACGATTGAAAATTGATTTTGATAATATTTTGATCTTATTCCATTCATTTTTGAGTTGTAATTTCATCCAATTGTCTCCTAGAAATCTTTGAAGTATCGTCTTATGGTCCAAAATAACTATTAATTTGGTCATCAAACTTTGAACTTTGCCATTTTTCCTTGATTTTCTTTTGTTTCTTCTAATTCCTCATTCAATCATTTAGGATTTAGTTTGTCAAAAGAATTGCTAAATATCAATATTTTAGGCCCTCGAATAAGTGTATAAAATACACTTATCAATGTTGTTTCAATTCTGGAGGTTCACAGTAGCTTCGGTTAAAGCTGGAATGATCCACTCAATCGATCCTTTTTTAGTCTTTTGGTATGTACCTATGAATTGAAAAGAACCGTGCAAAATATTATAATGAGGACTTTCAAGGTGATTAAAAAGAGTTGAATGTCTCATTCAAATCTCTTAACAAGGCAGGCCTTGTATGCAACACAATTAACCAAAACATAGGAAACACCCTCAAATGGTGTACGGGAGAAAACCACCATCTGGATTTCTTAAACTCAACACGGATGAATGCTTTAAAGCGCCTCTAAATTAACAGCACGAGAAGGAATTATAAGGGATAACATGAGGGTTGTGATAATTGATTATCATGAATTCTATGGTACTGGTTCATGTCTTGAGGCTGAAATCAGAGCAACATGTGCTGGTTTGGAGAGTTGCAGAAGGCTTGAATTGAAACAGATTTGGGTTGAATAAGATTCAGCAGCTTGCATCCAGCCAGCTCATTAAGGAGAAAAAGAATAGACCTTGGAAAATACAATATCATTTACATGAAATGCAACATTGGCAAGTTCTAATGGAAAGTTTCATTTCACTCATAAGGAGAGGGTACTACAGTAGCAGATTGGTTGGCCTACACTCAAGGGCGGACGCAGAACATAAAAGTTAGGGGAGCACAATCGAACTTGCAAAGAAGTTTTGAGAAATTTTACACTTAAAAATTTACGTCCATAAAAATCATACCCCATATAATTTTGCACCAAAAATTTACATGGGATATAACTTTTTCGGATGTAAAATTTCGAAAATTTTTGATGTCATATTCCATATAAAGTTTCCTAATAAAATGATAAAAATTACATTGAGAAGTTTGTATCGCAAAAATAGGGTTAATACCTTAAATAGTCACTGAACTTTGCCAAAAGTTTCCAAGAGGTCACCAAACTTCAAAACTTCCCTAAATAATCACTAAACTTTGCAAAAATTTCTTAGGGGGTCACTAAACTTCAAAGCTTCTCTAGATAGTCACTCAACTTTACAAAAAGTTCCTAGGGGGTCATTGAATCATTGATGTATGGGATCCAAATTTGCAAAGTTCGGTGACCTCCTGGGAATTTTTGACAATGTTCAGTGACTATTTAGGGATGTTTTGAAGTTCAATGACCTCTAGGAACTTTTTGCAAAGTTCGATGACTAATTAGGGAAGTTTTGAAGTTCGATGACCTCCTATGAACTTTTGGGTAAAGTTCAGTGACTATTTAGAGTATTGACTCCGTAAAAATAGTAAATGTTAATGAAATAATTGATTTTTTTTTTAAAAAATGCGAGTTAAACGTTTTTCTTTAAAACTCACGTTTAACGTATTTTTAACTATTTTATATATCTAATTAGACTATTCGATATGCTCATAATGTAGTTCTCGAAATAAGCTTTGAGATGATACAAGCAATTTGTAGATTCAATTAGCGTACAATTGTCGGAGAATTTTTAAAATTAGCATGTTATCGAAATTCAAATTTATTGTGATTTTGCCCCTGTTTGGTAGAAATTAAAATCAATTTTTTAGTAAATTTTGATAAAAGTTAAAACTGTTATGGATTCCATGAAATATGTTATTAAAATTAATNAAAAAAAACTCAAAAGTTGGGTGGCACGTGCCCCCAGGACCCTCCTGGGTCCGCCCATGCCTACACTCTATGAAGAGAGGAATTTCAAGCCTTTGCTTACAAATGAGCTGAAGGGTGAAATTAGAGGCTTGCTGAAAATGGATAAATGGAGTCTCCCCAACATTAGAATATAACTTTCATTGTATTTCACGTGCTGTGGTTGTATTGTTTCATATGTTACTTCGTAAATGTAACATGTGTACATGATAGAATAGTCTGCAACTCCTTGGAGGCAAGACTCTTCGTCCCTCTCCTTGTACTTAATCGTTCATAATCCAAACCGTCCATTCAGTCCTAGATAAGTTCGCTTAAAACCCCCTTTATCTTAGGCATTCAACGTTTATTCATAATAATAATAATAATTATTATTATTATTATTATTATTAAATAAATTTATATGTAAAAACTCAGATATTATGCCCTTGTTTGGTGGTGATTAAAATCAGATTTTTAATAGATTTTGATAAAAATTAATAAGATGTACACTTCTCATAAAATATGTGATTAAAATTAGTTGTTGGTTATGACTTAAATTAAAATCTGAATTTTAATTTCTACTAAATAAGGGCTATATTTTATTTTTATGGATTTAAATATAGTCTCTAGCTCGCGCACACGTAGACAAAGGTTTTCTACTCTCTTTTTTCCCCATCTAAAAGGACTACACAATTTATTTAAATGGTGCTTGTAACTTGAACCTAGTATCACTTTATCGAAAACATTAAACTTTTACATTAGTTGGATTAATAAATGGTATAAGTGATAAGAGTCATGAGGTTGAGCCACGAGACCGCCATATTGAGAAATGAATTATGGAGGAACAACACTGCATAAAAAAAAGTGTCACCTATGGGTACCATTTTTCTATCTAATTCGCGGAGCACGTGATTTTTTTTTTCTTCTTTAACTTTGCTAGTTTTACTTTCTTGATTTAATTCAGTTCCTTTTTATTCTTTCATAAAAGAATTATGGTGCAGAATATTATTACTCCTTGATGCTCATCAAGGAATTTTCAATATCTAATTTTTTTACTAAATTCCCTATTGGTTAGGTATTTTGATTTTCTTTGTGAAAGTTTGAATTCCACCCTCAATAAAAGAAAGAACGAGCATAAGAAAGTAAAGAGTAGAGGTTGTAGATGCTAGGCTAACGCTCCCCCATACACATCTTTTCGTCTAACAATTTTTTTTTTTTTGGTAAAAATAATGTAAGTCCCCGTGGGCTGTGCTTATAAATGCATTTCGACAGCTTTAAAAAGATAACTTCGAAAATAATACTGCGCCACTGAGTAATACTTTTGAGGGCGAAAAAATCAATGGAAGAAAACTTTACATTGTGTATCATCTTGAAAGAATGAAAAAAAAAGAGAGGACAGTTTAGTATTTCCATATTCAACTTTAGTGTACTGTCTCCATATACGTTATGAAAGCTCATAATTTACCACAATTTCATGTAATGAATCGAAAAAGAAATAAAACATCCCCACAATCCAAAAGGTTGTTTTGAGAAGTCGCAAAGCCGAGACTCCTCGTGTATCAGATGCATCACTTACAAGCTACTATATATAAGGGTAACTTAATCGGTGTCTAATAGGCATCACCACCTCCATCAGCAACTTGCAGCATGTTCAGCTATGGAGTTGATTCAATCACAAGTATTGTTTATGTATCCGGGCTCTATTCTCTTCCCACCATAGTCGAGCATGCATCTCCCCAAATTTCTCTCGGCTGCATTTTCAATTTAAGATCAAGAATAGCCTTATGGATCAAGTCCTAATCCCTATCTACATGAGCAATAAAGGAAATGAACTCTCAATGTGAGAGCTACATCCATTAGCTGCTCCATGTTTTCCATATGAAGTGTCTCTTAGAAGACGGACCTTGAAAATACTTTCTATATCATAGGACTAATAGAGGGACCTAGTACAAATACTTAATCAGCATATAGTATGGTTAGGCTCTACACAATCCAATATATTGAGGCAGAAAGTAGAAACTAACCTGAATCTAACACGTCGTAGTTCTCTTCTACCATCTGGCAATGGCCTGATGGTAATATAAACCCCAGGCTCGTCTTGTTCAACCCATTCAGTTTCAAGATCACTGGCATTGCTTATGGATATCTCTCCAGAGCGATCCGCGTCCTTGGAGGAACTAGTCCTCATGGAGGCATCCATTGAGGACGTTTCTGTTTTAGCTCCACTAATGCTCGAGAGTTTAGGAGTTGAGGCGACACCGAAAGAATCATAGTTATAGCGAGAATGCATTGACTGTTGATCAAGTGAATCTGAAGATGAGAATGCCATTCCAGTTGGTCGGTGTAAAGTATGCGGAAGTCGTTCTCTGCCCAGTGGTGGTGTTACTGGACTGGCTTCAGCTGATTCAATCTTTGAACTGTTATCATCTTCGGATCTTGGAGTTGTCGGGAGAGGGAAAGCTTGGCGGTTCAGTCTTTGGACATTGTAAAGTTCCATCACTTTCTCATAATTCTCGGCCCACCACCTCTGAGCTTGCCATTTGTTGAATATTTCTCGGCTGACCAAATAAGAACAACATGAATCAGAAATGTTTTCAATCTATCTGTAAAATGATTGAAGAAAGTATAAATGAAGTAATATATAAAACTAAGCAAAAGAGAGAAAGATTTCAATAGTTTCTCAAAGCTCATTTAAAAACCATAATGAAGACTTGCAGCTCTACAAATTTGAAATGAAAAGAACTTTCCAATGTATCATAGAAAGAAATGCGAATTTTCAAGCTCATAACTCTCAGTCACCAATCCTAATGGACTTTCGAACAAAATAGTCATCCAGCAAGAGTTCAAACGTTGAAGCCGGTCCAAGTCTCAATTATAAAGAATTTCCAATGTCTAAAATCAACTTTTGACGTCTAAGTTCAATCGTACACATTAAGGTTTAAACGATACATTTAGCAATTTTTACTTAGGAAAGAATAAACAGTACCTGCAGGTCGAATTCTTGATGCAAGAAGGTTGGTAGCATTATGTCAAAATCAAAAGTAAAATAAAAGTTTGGGGGTCAAAGCCTAATTCCATTACACCAAGTAATCAAAGCATAATGCCAAATTATCTATTATTTGGCAGCCACTTATTAAATTGGCCCTACACAAGATTTCTTTACATGTTCTGCATACACAAAATCAAAGCTTGGACTTCATTACATGTAAAATTTGGATTACATTTGACTTTTCTTAGACGGCAAGACAGTCCTCCCACCAAGTAATGAGTTATGACAGGCTAGCAAGCAATATTCAAAAGTTTTCACAAGAATATATACTGAGTCACAGTCCATTCAAAAAGGAGTATGATATGAAGGATATTAAACCTTAAATTATATTGTTAGTGGGTATCATGTAGAAATGTTTATGATCATAAAAAAGAACAAAAAGATGAGTCCGTTTTCATAAATTGCATTCGTATATGTGCTACTTCTCTTTAGTGTCTGATGGAATATAAAAAGTTTAAGCTTCTAGAACGAGGGAAAATTTAATTAATCATGCCTCACACGTGCGGACCTATGTGACACTAGTATAATTTTTGTAGAGGGGTTATGATATCATTCCTTTTAGACGAGAATAATGTTTAGTATCAATCTATATGACAATGGAGCTCATTGATTCGTTGTGCAATGAAGTTTGAATGTATTTTGATTCACTGAACAAGGAGTCATTGGGGTCCACTCCCACCTAAATTGGCGAATAGCACCAATGGTACTACATGTCAAGCAAAACCCGTGATAAACCATGTTTTATTAAGAACTTCCGATATGTTCACTTGCTTTCTTAGAATACACCGAATATTTTTCAACAATATATTCGAATATTTTTTCAACAAATGTCTGACACATACGTAATTTTCATAGGTAGGCTTCCCTACCTTGTCAAGAACTTCCCACGTGTTCATTCTCGTTTTCTTAGAAAACAATAAAGTGAAAGTTCCATAGCTATGTTTCTTGTTTAGAAGCCAAAATCCTGATGCATATTTTGTCACTACTCAAGTTTCGAGTGGCAAAGAATGTTGCATTTGTTTTTTTGTCTATGTAAACAAATAGACAAGAAACAGTCACAAATGGACAAATTAAAAGAAGAGGTAGCTAGTAATAAAAATGTAAAATGAAACGACTATCCCCGACAAGATAATAACAATTCAGTAAAAGGTTGCCCAACACAATCAACACAGACCCACTAAAGTCTTTTTATGAGTTTTGCCTTTTGGACTTTCATAAAGAAAGCAGTCCTATTTTTCTCCTCATGCCCTTTTTCATCATGTTGGCTATAATTACTGGGAAAAAAAATTGTTGAATTTTCCAATTTGGACAAATTTAAAACTGGAAAAATTAACTCTACTGAAAAACACTTTCTTGATGTCATGATTGTAAACTTACCTTGTTGCATGGATTATGCAAACATTAATCAATTCAATTGCTGTACACTAATTAACAGCATTGCCTACCCAACCCCCCACCCCCACCCCCCACATCCAAAATAAATAAATAAAAATATTATCAACATCTCCTATTTTTATTTAGGATCGATTTGACATGACTTTTGTTTTTGCTTTCTGTGGAAGAGATTTTAGAAGAAGCTATCTTAATTTTTATTTGAAAACTAATTTTTTAAAGAACTTCCTATTTCAAAAGTATTTTTAAAGGAAGTCACATTAGACCAACTTCCTCTGAAAGCCCTTCTAACAAGAATTAGCATTTTTATAAAATTAGCCAAATAGGTCTAAATTTTTGGTTTCAAAATCTCCTTTTGACTTCTCAAAAGCCATGCTAAACAAATCCTTAATAGCTTGTTCTCAAATATCATAAATTAGCAAGAAAAGAGTCAAAGATACATAATTCACTAGATGTTATTCATGAAAAAGAATTAAAAAATTGCAACATTTACATTACTCTTAAAGACTGTTATAGGCAATAGCTTTTAAGAACATGTTTCGTGCGTTGTACTAGTATCTAACTCAAGTTAACAACTATAGTATGACTAATCAAATTTTCGCGACAAAATCTGAAAAAAAGTTACATTAATTTCTGTCAAAAATAGCAAAAAATAATTTTAAAAATGTAGGAATTTTTTACCTGGTAAAGGGTATAAGTTGAGCAATAATGAAAAAAATGTGTTGAAAGCATTTTGTCACATATAATATATAATTTAAGCATGCAAACTCAGTGTGGGGTAATTAAACCTTCATAGGAGCCATACACCAAATATTTTCAATGGTGGACCCACACAATTAATTATGTCAAATTATAATCTCCACTCACAATTTAATTATTACTATTAATGTTAATTTCTTTAAGGAGAAAAATAAAAATACATAATATTTGAGCATTGGATTAAATTAGCCTATGTTTAGACGAATTTATAAAAATGATTCAATTTAGATAAATAGAAATGAGTGATTGATGAAGTTTGAACTTTTATAAATAATTTATGAATATCGCTAAATTGAGAGTTAATTGTGTACCAAAATGATTATAATGTCAGATTAACTATTCAGTCGATGAAGAAAATTTGCAAAATTACCAAACAGTACCTGAATCGAATGCGCTTAAGGTCATTACCGCCACGTGGCAAGGACACAAAGGTAATTAACACTCCGGGTTCCACCTGAGCCACCCACTCTTTCGGTTCGTTCTCTTCGACGAACACAATTGGGTCAACTCGTCGGCCGCTAGCCGACGCCGGCGTTCCCTCGCCACTTGAAATTCCCTTCAGCCTAGCCTCAAGCTCCCTCCTCCCAGCAGTGGAGCTCGAGTTTGAGCTCCCCGTCCGCCGGTACGACCACCGGAATCTGTCCGACGCCGCTGAGTCTGACTCGCCCCCTATACTCCGATTCCTCAGTTGCTGCGCCTGAGTTAGCTGACTAGTGCATGACGGCGTGCAGTGGCGGTATGCACCCGAAGCCTTCAATGCCATATCCTTGATCTATTTAACCCAACACATTCAAAATTCACCTCCAAAAATGCAAAAAAGAAATTCTATCAAACCATTAATTGAAATGCACAAAAATTATTACCTGAGACGTTAGGGTTTTGATGGCTTGTTTATTAGGAGTGGCATCAACAGATTCATCACTGGGTTGTTTCGAACGCGCTATGCATGTAAGCATTTTCACAGTTTCACTCCCACAACAAAATCACGTATATAGATATATCAATCTATATCTCAAAATCGATTATAAAGTATAAACCCACCTATGAAAAATCCCTGCAACACAGTAGAACCACCCAATAAAAACACGAGATCAATTGAGTATAAACATATACAAATATACAATTTAGAACAGGAAAATTGAGAAAAAAAAAAAATTAATGGGCTTTTGAGTGGAGAAATAAATAAATGAAATGGGACCTGAAGGTGAGTTGGGATAGGAGATAATGAAAGCACTGAATGAATGCACAGCCACTTTTTATGTCGTCCCTTAAATTGCGCCATCACGGAGATTCCTGTTCATATTAATTAAACAGTACAAGAAAATGAGTCGATAGAGTTATATGTTTTAATTCAAAACAAATGGAAAAAATGGTCTGCGCCAAATGCCCGGTCCGTGATTTGAAGTTGGGCATGGATATGTATGAGGCGGGACGGGACGGTACGGGACGGGATGGGGTGAGATTGTCTCCTGTTTTACGGGAATTCTCAAGAGACGGGATGGGTTGAAATTTAAATATTTTTATTTTTTATCATATTGTTTTATTTAATTATTTTTACTTTTTATTTTAAAACAGGATTTAAATTTAAAAGTATAAAATAAAAATGGTTAGTAAAAGTGAGGAAGAATTTGGGAGAGAGACCTTGTTTGCCGTATCTATCCCGAATTCCTCGACAAAGCAAGGCAATGCATAATGGGACGAGGGTAATGTATTGTGTCATCCTTACTTGAACTACTTGCTATACATTAATATGGAGAATCTAAATATTCAGTACCGACGGAAAAAAAATTTGTTATAATTTGCATAATATGTAATTTGATATAATAGGGTTTTTGCAAAGAAAAATTCTTTTTATTTTTAACTTGATGGCTACCCATGAGACTCTAGCATGCCATCGAAATTATTTTATTATAAGAGTAAGGAGAGCTCGGATAAAGAAAGAAGAAGAATACTCCCTCCATCATACATACATAGACTTGCTTTCTTTTTTCATTTGTATCAAATTTTAGGTCACTTTGCTTGTTGAGAGTATAATTAATATATTAACTTTCTAATATAGCCTTATTTAACAACCATGCTTGAAGTATATGACAGTTTTTCACATGTCCCTATCAGGCAAAGACACGATGTGGGGTTCACGCTAATTTTTTTTTTAAAATATATGTGGGGCCCACAACAGATAAGGCCCCTCTGAAAAATTGCCTTGTACACAGGGCATTATCCCTTATTTAATGTGCCCTATTATCAACAATAATGAATTATCAATGTGTGAGTACATTAGGAAAATATAGGTAAAATTTATAGTTTTAAAATATATTAATGGATAGTTACATTCACGCAACAATATTTTATATCTGCATCACATTTTAATTACGGAAAAGATTTTCAATATTTGCTCACTTTTGCTTTTATGTCCTCAAATTTCTTCTCATTGCATTGTCTTTTTTAACCTTCAATTAATTAACATATTTTGTCTCCAATCAAGATTTGCATCCAAATATTCTACTAATGTGCATAGAAATTATGGATTTATTTTAAATTTTATATTAGTTATTTATTTCGGTTATTTAAAAAAGAAAGATAAATATGTCTTTTTGGCTACCATAATAAACATTTTAGATGAAAATAGTCTCTATAGACAAGATGTAAAAATTAATAGATGGTTGATGATAGTTAAAAATAAAAAATAAAAAAATTGAAAACATAAGTGTAAAAATAAAAAAAGTTTAGGAATATCCATTTTAATTAAAATGTGGTGTAGCTAACAAAAATTGTGGTGTGAATATATTTAGCCTATATTAATTAAGTTTTCTTAATCCGTGTGAAAATAGAAACAAGCATATCTTTATGAGATGGAATTTGACACATTGATTAAGGGTAGAATCAGAATTTTCTAGTCTATCAATGACTTGTTTGAGGGGAGAAGCAGTTGCCTCATTTTTCCATAGTAAAAACAATTTCTTCCATTGGAGGATGCTCTCATTGAAATGCATGTTTCTCCACTTGTGGTTTTCCATTTTTTCCTGTTAGTATGAGTCATGTTAACAGATTCTTGTTTTTGTTTTCCACAAATTCTTATTTCAGCGCCTATTGAAAAAAAAGTTAAATCTTCTGGCTAAGACTAAAATTCTTCCTAATTCTTCTTTAGAAAGCATCTTTTTCAGATTTTTTTCTAAAGGCTGTCATTTGAGGTGTTTTATCGGTCTTGAATTCTCTTCTTCGACCTATAGAGTAAGAAATGACATTTAATTGTTCTCCTAATCGTTCAGATGGAGGAGGAGGTTGCATATTAGAAAGAGTAGGAAACTTTGCTGCTTCTGAATCAAACTCATCTTCGTATTGGGGGTTTTGGAATATTTGGGGTTAAAATTAAATGCCAAGAGGGTTGATGAAATCTCTTAGAGACATGATTGATTCTAGAAGAAGTGGAATGTCTTGAACAAGAAGGAATATCATAAAAAAAAAAAAAAATCTCTTAGTCTGGCTATGCTGGGATATCTGGGTATCGAAAAAATAAATAAATAAATAAAATAAAAAAATATCATCTTAACATTTCCATTAGGTTAATTTATTATTTGATGAAGAGTATCTTTTAGTTTTTCCATTTTAGGAATATTGACCTTTTCAAAATCCAATTCTGAAAATCTTGGAAGTCTATTCCAAGGAATTTTTTTGGAATAATTGTATTTGAGTATAGAGCATTAATTTCCATAAGAAGTGTTTCTTCTTTTGGAGAAGATCTCAATGCTTCAATATTGAGATTTGTGCTCGTTACTTTGTAATATATACGATTTATTACAACAAATGATTTTGAACGTTCATCAAAATTGAGATTTTTTGTTTCTATGAGAAGAGTAAGAGAATTTAATACAACTCCATCATTCGGATCAATAGTATAATTTGGATAATATTTTGAGAATACTAAACCACTTTCTAAGTTTGACGGTAAAACAGAAAGTAGAGGATTCTCAAAGTTGAGATGTCTATCATATCTTAAAATTAAGATAACAGATATGTCTAGGCCAAGTCTAAACAAAGGTTTGACAGTAATTGGACTAAACAAATATGAAGAAATTTACATTTCTACTGATTGCTTCACTTGAGAGTAACTTTATTTCAGCAGTTTGATTTTTGATAGGTAAAATTTGTTCACAAGTCTTGATAACATAATTTGATGAAAATCAAAATCTTCCTATTTCATAGATAGTTTTCTTTTCTACCTTAGGAATAGTCCAATTATGAAGTCTTTGTTCTATTTGAGCAATATGAAGTTCTTGATTGTTCAAGGTTTCTAGTATCTCTTGATAATAGTCTATTTCTTCATTATTTGGAAAATTACTATTTAAACTACTAGTTCTAGACTCGGAACTATTTGACTTGCTAAACCAACTTCTAGTAAAAGACATCTTGAACAAAGTAATACTTACAATATTATTCTATTATGAAGATTGTGCTAAATCAATTGAAGGGACCACGTATAAAAGGCTAACCAACACTATTCGGGGGGCAATTCTAGGGCTGGCCAACGTTTTTACGACTCAGCACAGTATTATAGTAAAATAATACTGCTAGAACTTCTTTGAACAATACGGTTCTGATATCAAAATAAAGGCAGTACATGAAAGAATAGTGTTAATTTAGGAGTGTAAGCGGTCCGATTTTTGCGATTTTTTACAAATTTTCAAACTAAACCATTTAAACCGGTTTAAGAAAAACTCAAACCTAAACCATTTTGAACGGTTTGAAAAAAACTCAAACCTAAACCTAACGGTTTGATCCGATTTTAAACCGCCGGTTTCGCCGTATATTTTTTTGTCTGTCTACTTTTATGATATTAATTCATTGAATTCAATATATATTTATATCTTACTACCAATAAATCTAAAACAAACTAAATATATCTACTACAAATTTGAATACCAACTAAATCAAAGTGAAATCACAATAAACTAAAATATAGTTTTTGTTTGCCATTTTAGGCTAAGACGTTACGATAACATTACAGGCTAAGAAGTTACGATAACATTACAATACAAGTCTACTAAACTAAATATAAAGCCCAAAAAATATAATGTGTTCAACAAGACATCGTAATCATCATATCTGAAAAACAAAACTACTGATTAAACAGAGAGAATAACCAACAATAATAATAAATCAATTGTTTATAATATCTAAACATAATAATTACACAAGCTTACCGTTGTATATTGTTACGAATTCAGTTTCTCGCATATTCTCAAACGCCAATTGTTGTCACACGTGATTCATAGTCT